>VMDO01005917.1:0-106270 GCA_007922755.1 Pedetes capensis | reverse complement strand
CAAATAATCCGAGAAGCTGGACTTTATGAGGAAGAACGTGGCATCAAGATTGGAGGAAGACTCATTAACAACCTGCGTTATGCAGATGACACCACTTTGCTTGCTGAAAATGAAGAGGATTTAAAACATTTACTGATGAAGATCAAAGATCATAGCCTTCAATATGGGTTACAACTAAACATCAACAAAACAAAAAACCTTATGACTGGGTCAGCACGCAACTTCACAATAAATGGAGAAAAGATGGAGGTTGTCCAAGATTTTGCTTTGCTTGGCTCTATAATCAACACCAGTGGAAGCAGCAGTCAAGAAATCAAAAGACACATTGCTCTAGGAAAAACTGTCGCAAAAGATCTCCTTAGAGTATTGAAAAGCAAAGATGTCACATTGAAGACGAAGGTGCGTCTGACTCATGCCATGTTATTTTCAGTCGCGTCATATAGTTGTGAAAGCTGGACATTGAACAAGGGAGACAGAAAAAGAATTCATGCTTTTGAATTGTGGTGCTGGAGATGTCTATTGAATATACCATGGACTGCCAAAAGAACCAATAAATATGTCCTAGAAGAAGTACAACCAGAGTGCTCCCTGGAAGCAAGAATGGCCAGACTGTGTCTTACATATTTCGGACATGTAGTCAGGAGAGATCAATCCCTGGAGAAGGACATCATGTTTGGGAGAGTGGCAGGTCAACGCAAAAGAGGAAAACCCTCCACCAGGTGGATTGACACAGTGTCTGCATCAATGGGCTTAAACATAAATAAGATCGTTTGCCTGGCACAGAATTGGCAAGTGTTTCAATCTCCTGTACTAGGGTCGCTGAGTCGGACTCGACTTGAGGGCACCTAACAACAACAACAATGCTAACAACTCTGTGTACTAAAGATTTGCTAATTCCAGAATCAGGGTTCCTAACTGCAGACTCCTCTCAACTCACCCTATCTGCTCTAATATAGTACCAAGATTTTGCTGTTTTTAATTCTCCTGATGGCATCATAAATCAAACAATAAAATCTGGCTTCTCCTTTTTTTTCAGTCAAGCTGTAATCAATCATGTTTCCCATGTATCCTAGAACTGGGAGGACTATAGGCTTTCACATCTATCTCAGTAACTGAAGCATTTTCAAGATTATCCCAGTTGCATCCTTTTTATCTAGCAAGTTTGTCTGCTGACAGCAGCATTTCCTAAAACTGTTCACACTAACCTTGTGAACAGATATGAATCCTATAGGCTGGTGAAGCCTGGAATAGGAAAAGATGGAATAACATGTGCTCAAATGTGCACACACACAAGACATACTATAAGCATATTACCTTCAAGAGATGTTGCAGAAAAGAACCAGGTTTAAGTCTTATAACAAAGTTTCTCAATTGTATTTGAACACAGAACACTTTTTCTACAATCTACTTAACTACCAGTTTGAAAATGTTGACCTAAGGATCTCTGTAAAGACAACCAGTCTTTAGTCAATCATCCTAAATCATGCAGAGAAAAGGGATTTTCTATTGCATAAGAAGTTTAACTCCTTTTCTTTGTAACAATTCAATGGAAAGAATGGACTGAATTTTTCTCCTTCATTTAGGCTGCAGTTTGCAAGGTTGAATCTTAGAGTAGCAAGGAGAACATAAGTGTTCCTCAGTATCCATATGGGTTTGTTTCCATGACCTCCATGGCTATTAAATTCTGCAGATGCTCAAGGTTGTTATGAAAAACACCATAGTATTTTCATATAACTTAAGCACACCTCTCATTTGCCTTAAATCAGTTCTAGATTATAATACTTAACATATAAATGCTATACAAATAGTTGTTATACTAAATTGTTTAGGGAATAATGATAAAGGGGGAAAACTGTACATATACATATTCAGTACAGCATGATTTCTTTTCCCAAATATTTCCTGTCTGCAATTCACTGAATCCATGGAACCTATGGATGTGGAGGGCTGGTCACATTTCTGAACTTGCTCTGAACACCATGGAGAGAGCTCCACATTTTATTCAAGATACAACCTCCACTCTAATAAGCAAAAGCAAACCAATGCCTTCTGGATGTTAGAGAAGCTTGATAAAAATTAACTTCATTCTAAAATTTAGATTATCATTAGGGAGTACTTGTTTTTCCTTTATTTGCAGCTATAATGTTACCAGTTACATAGTTCTTCATATATTAATCTGAGTAGAGGCAATTTTTATTAGTCCTAAGGAATTTTGTGATTAATATTTAAATATAATTTATAAATGGAGAAAGCACAGAAATGTCCAGAACCAAATCAAATCAGTTTAATGTCAAAGTAAGATTCCAAGTAATGGCAAATCCTTCCAGAAGAAATATGACCCTACGTACATCCCACTAGATCATTCTCCCCATTTCTGAGAACCTTTCAAAAACAATCTTTTTTTTCCCTAAACACACACACCAATCTCACAAATGTATGTCCAGGCATACCCAAGGTTAAAAAACATTTTTAAAAACTTTAATGGCCTCAAAGATGGGCACCTTCAGTTAACTCAGTTTCTGTTATGTGTACATATACTTATCCCAACTGGTCTCTTATCTCAAGTGGTTTTAGAAGAATTGTTGTTGTTGTTGTTAGGTGCCGTCGAGTCGGTATCCGACTCATAGCGACCCTCTGTACAACAGGGGAAACACTATCGTCAGTGCTTCTCTGCTGTTCATAGGGTTTTCAATGGCAGATCGATTTTTTTGGGGAGGGGGTTGCCAGGTCCTTCTCCCAAGCCTACAGCTTCTGGTGTTGCCAGGCGGTCTCACATCCAGGTACTAACCAGGCCTGACCCTGCTTAGCTTCCGAGATCTGACGGGATCAGATGCCACAGGGCTATGGCTGCAGGCTTTTTAGAATAATAGAGAGGAAAAACTTGCTAAATTATTCAAACTGAAGTGCTGAGTTCCAGTGCTGATAAAAACAAAACAACAAAGCAAAGCAAAACAAAAACTCCACCAAAGGACAATATAAAAAGTGAACTCATAGTTGTAAAAAGTTTCTTCCACTGCAGAGATGGAAAATAAATTAAATAATCTACACGTAATCCAAAATGTTACATTGATTGTGAACTTATGATGGTGAAAGCACACACAAATAAAAGGTGCAGGCAAGGTGGTCTATCAAATTTCCCAGCAACTCGAATTCTCTATTGGCCTGCTCTTCTGTAGTTTGACAGTCCAATGGCAACTGGTATTTATGATAGCTCTAAACGTAACACAAAATTCTGAAGAACTTCTTAAATGTGATTTCCTTGTGTATGGTTTTTTTAAAAGTAGTATTTATATTTATCTTAATACTCAATAAAAATAATACCCCATTCTCTGACCAGACAGGTTTGTATTCTATTCCTACCACTCCCTTCTCCCAGCTTAAATCTATCTCACATACCAGTATAAGCCTGTTGTTGTTACTGTTAGGTGCTGTCGAGTTGGGTCCAACTCATAGTGACCCTATGTACAACAGAACGAAACATTCTCCAACACTGTGCCATGCCCAGCACTATCGTCAGTGCTTCTCTGCTATTCATAGGGTTTTCAATGGCAGACTGTTTCAAGAGTGAATTACCAGGTCCTTCTCCAAAGCCTATAGCACCTAGTATTCCCAGGTGGTCTCCTATCCAAGGACAAACCAGGCCAACCCTGCTTTGCACCTGAGATCAGGTGGGATCGGATGCTAAGGTGTTATGGTTGTATACATTAGTATAAGATTGAAGTTCCTAAAACATCATTTTCATGAAGCCATTGTTCTGCAAAAGAGCAGACAACAGTGAAAACCTCAAGCTGAGGCAGGTCGGGAAAATCTACCTCTCCCTGGGGCACTAGGTAGGTATTAGGCATTGTTAAAAGCATTATTAAATACTGTCAAAAGCAATATTGATGTTAATAATTTTTTGTAAACACTCCATACAATGTTTATTCTCCTGTAAATAATCACAGATGTTGGTGGGTGGGGCGATTTGATTCCCTGTTATGGTTTGGATCTAAACATCCCCCAAAGGTCATGTGCTTGGACATTGAGCTAATGGTGCTGTTTGTGGGAAGCTAGTGGAAGAGGATGAGGATGAGGCTGAGGAAGGAGGAGGAGGAGAAGGTGGTGGAGGAAGAGGGAGAGGAAGGGGGGGAAGAGGAGGAGGGGGAAGGGGAGAAAGGCAGCCATTAGCTGCCTCCCAAACAGGAACAGTGACAGCAGCCATAGCAGTAAGAGGCAGTTGAAGAGTTCAAGATAGTAACCAGGGCAGAAAGAAGAGGGACGGCCGGAGAGAGAGAAGGCGACAAAGGGCCAGAGAAAAACTGTAGGCCCTGGTAGCTAGAAGAGTTCTTGAGAGCTATCAGATCTTTAGGACCAAAGGTCTTAGACACCCTAGGCCTGAGAGCTGTAATACTGGCCACTGTCTAGGTTGGAGGAATCCCATACCTAGTCCTGTATGGAAGCTGAAACACCGGTTGTTGTCAGGTGCTAAGGAATCCTAATACCAAGGCCCACCTAGTCAAACAGGCAGCTGCTGTCAAGCGTTGAGGAATCCCCATTTCCTTGGCCTACATAAGAGCTGTAACACTAGAAGGCACCACTTGCTGCTGCTGCTCCTACCTGCATACTGTCACTGCTCATTGTTATCAAACACTCAGGGATATGGATGTTGCCAAAGACCAGCACTTGAAGAGCTTGTCCTTGCCCACCCATGATTTCTATCTCAGTAAAGCAAAAGGACCCAAGTAGCTGATTAGTAACAAAGCCTCACATCTACATTATATATAGCAAAAAACCTTGACCTGATTTTCAAAATCCTTTACCATTATTATCTATCTTTAGACTTGATCTTACCTTCCACAAATCACATGCACAAAGCTGGCAGCCAGGTTCATTTATATAATTAAAACACTATGTACATACCCTCATTTCCCCTTTTCCTCATATCTAAAAAGCCTTCCATCTACCTTTCTTCTTTTTCCAATTTGAATCCAACCAGTCTTTCCATGCCAAGTACAAGGCCTCTTCCACAGGCTCCTCTCTAGCCTCAGATCAAAGTGATTTCCTTCTTCTTCTTCTTCTTCTTTTAACTTCCAATGGCCTTTTAAAGTATTCATTTATTGACTCCATTAGCCAAACATTAAGTAATTCCTATGCACTAATCAGTATTGTGTTATGATATTGTGGCTATAAAAATATTATAAAACTTAGCCCCTACCTCCTCAGGCTCACAGTGTAATAATGGAAACAGGTAAGAAAAATGTTGTTATAGTAGTGTCTACAGTACAAGTATGAGAGGGGACAAAGTGGGATTGCATGTAAAGAAGGATCGCTTGAAGCTGTTTGATGAAATCAGAAAAGGCTTTTCAGAAAAGGTGACATTTACGTTTCAAAGAAGGGCAGAAGTGTGTTAGGTGAAGAAGGGATAGGAATTTCAGGCAGAGAAAATGGCATGTGCAAAGAGAGAGGAGAGAAAACCTTGGCATGTTTGAAGAACTATAAATAGGTCAGTGTGGTTGAAGTTCACAGTACATTAATTCTACTAACACTTACTGACTGTCCATTCACCAGGCCTTAAAACAGATGAAAAGGCATAGTTTCTATCATCAAAGAATATGCAGGAGTATGGCAGGAGACAAGAACAGAAAAGTAATGAAGAACTTTGTTTGTCCTAGTAAGAAATGTGGACTTTCTTTTAAGCAATAGAGGCCACTGAAGAAATTTAAGCAGTTACTTGCATCACTCACTTAACCTTTATGGGTTTCTTTTTCTTTTTTCTTTCTTCGCCTGATACTATTAGTTATGGTTGCAAGCAAATAAGATGGTTTTTTAAGATAACAAATTTTGTTTTTAAAAAACAAACCCAGGTGCTTTGGCAGAGGCCTGTAATCCGAGTAACTCTGCAGGCTAAGGCAGGAGGATCACAAGTTCGAGGCAACAGGCAGCGACTTAGCAAGACTATCCCAAAATAAAAAAAAGGGATGGGGTTGGGAGTACAGCTCAGTGGTAGAGCACTTGCATATCATGCAGAAGGCCTTGGGTTCAACACTCCAATACTGCAAATAGAGAAAAAAATAACAATAAAAAATACACAACTAGCAGGCATAATGCCTCAGGCCTATAATCTCAGCACTGGGAAGGGCAAAGCAGTAGGATTGCAAATTTGAGGCCAATCCGGACTACACAGAAAGAACCTACGTCAAAAATAAATAAGTAATAAATACAGTTAAGCCAGAATTTGTTCATTCAAATTAATATCTTTTTCCAAGTAATCACTTTGTTGAAATTATAAGTGTAGTTAAAAATGACTTTTTTAGTAGTTCCTTTAAAAATGACTTCAAATATAGCCAGAAGTACGATAAATCTTTGTACTTCATCAGGTGCAAAATGGCAAAACATCACTAAGTGTGAAATGTGGCAAATAATGTATGTGAGCAAGATGTAGAAACCTAAATTATGGACTATGTTTTACGTCAATTAAATAAGGTCATATAGAAAATAAAACAGCATTATTTACTATATACTAGTTACTGCATTACTTTATATACTAACTTATTTACCACTGATAACAATTCTGCAAAATATATATTTTTCCTTTTTAGAGATGAAACTGAGAGACAAAGTAAACTATCATAACACTCATGGTGGAAAAGAAGAGACTTGAACCCTAACAGTGTGATGAAAGAGCCAACTCCTAAATCAGTATGTTACAGGCCATCACAAGGGGGAAGAAAACAAATGAACAAATCCAATGAAAGTAATTTTATAGTATGACTGAAAAACTGACTTACCATAAGTTCCACAACACCTTTTCAGAATAACAGTATCACTAATGCAAGTTATGGCCTCCTCTCAAGGTGACTGCTTTGAAAAGCAATAACCATGTTAACTTAGTTTTTGCTATATTTGTTTAAGAAAAATCGGCCTTATTATTTTATAGTTGGGATTCCTTCATAACTAAATTGAAAATCATTGAATCTCACATAACACTTGGGACAATTCAAACAAAACAAGAAGTACTAAGCACTTATTAGGAACCAGACACTGCTAAGTACCCAAGATAAAAAAAATAAATAGCACAGTTACTGTTCTAAAAATTTTAGTAGGAAAGACATTGAGCCAATTTATGGTAGACAGATTTTTAAGGTTCAATTCTTATGATAAAATACTAGGAAGCAATACGCAATATGCCCACATGTCTGTTCACAGTGCTTTGTATGTTTTCCTGAATGTTAAGATACTACAGTGCTCAATATTTTTCCCTCCATGTATTTTCTTTTCTTTCCTTTTCTTTCCAGGGTAGGGGTTGAATTTAGGGCCTCAGGCATGCTAGGCAAGTGCTCTACCACAGAGTTGCACTGCCAGGCCTTTCTCCCATTTTTTATTTTTTATTTAATTAATTAATTTGGCATTACTGGTAGTTGAGCCCAGGGCTTTGCGCTTGCTTGGTAGGCACTCTGCCACTGAGCTGCACTCGTGGTCCCTTTCTGCTAGGAATACAGGCTTGTGTCATGGTACCTAGCATATATATTTTTTTAATTTCGAGACATGGTCTCATTAAATTTCACAGGCTACCTCTAGCCTCGAATTTGCGATCCTCCAAAATAGTAGTGATTACAGGCCTGTGCTATGGTGCCTAGCTCCTTCATGTATTTTCTAAATAGTTTACAATCAGCATGTACTACAATATTTTGATATAATCAAAGAAAGTAAAGTTTAAAATTGAAAAAGTAGGTACCTTGGCACTTAATGGAATCTCAGTATCTGAGTAGATCTCTACTAATACAGTTGTGAAAGTTTTAACATTTGAAACTTTAGAAATATATTAAAAGTATGGCTACTTTTTACTTTTCAGGAGCTATGAACATCAATGGTCCAAACTACCATCATTTTCACCTGGATTATTCCACCTCTATTAAGTTTCCTTGCTTCTAATCTTGACCCCTACCCCTTCATCTGTATATAATAAAGCACCCAGAAAAATCCACATAATGATACTTTACTGCTAAAAATCTTCCAATATCATCAAAAAAAAAAATGTAAAGACTCTTCAAAGGCCCTACAAGAACTGGCACCTCATCTTATCTCTTCAATCTAATGATCTGCAACTTCTCCTCTTTCTATAACTCTGTCGCATTAGCCTCCTTACTGCTCCCAGAACACACTAGGCATGCTCCTTTACTGTTTGTTCACTTAGCCTATATACAAATCTGGTTTGTTCCTTCATTTGAATCTTCACTCTAATGTAACCTTCTTGGTAAGGGTTTTCCTATCTAAAAAAATAACACACTCCTCATCCAAAAAAATTTTTTTTGAAATCTCCCTTTACCTGCTTTTTATCCTTCCACTTACTATTATCTAATGTACTGTTTTACTTAGTCGTTTACTATTTGTCTCCTTTTACAAACTCCAAAGGAGAAAACTTATCCTCTATTTTCATCACTAATGTACTTCTGGCATGTAATAGGTGAAATGAATGAATAAAGGACAGTATTCTACATACCAATTAAAAGTTTGGTTCCTGGAGACAGCTCTACTCCTTTCAACTTGTGTGACATTAAACGAGTTTCTTAACCTCTTTAAATCTTAGTTTCCATATTATAAAATGATGATATTATCAACTTTACATGATAGTTTTAAGGATTAGAATAATATGGTGAGCTAGGTATGGTGGTGTGTGCCTGTAATGCCAGCAACTTGGGAGGCAAGGCAAGAGAATATCAAGTGCAAGACCAGAGACAGCCTATGTAACTTAGCAAGACCCTGTCTCAAGATAAAAAAAAAAAAAAAAAAGCTAAAAATGCACTGGGGGTGCAGCCCAGTGGTATAGTGTTTGCAAGATATGTGTAAGGCTCTGGGTTCAACCCCCAAGTATTAAAAAATAAAAAATAAAAAAAAAAAATAAAATAAAATGCAGTACCTGATAAATTTTAAATGCTCAATAAATATTAGCTCTTACAGTGATGACAATGAACATTCCTAAGTCCCAAAATGCTTCTACCAAGTTATCACATTTCTATCACATAGTATATGTTGTTAGGTGCCATTGAGTTGTGTCCGACTCATAGCGATCCTCATAGGGTTTTCAACGGCTGATTGTTTTGGGGTTGCCTCAAGAGTGGACTGCCACATCTTTCTTCCATTTTTGCAGTGCTGGGAATACAACACGGAACCTCAGAGACTGAAGAGCATTGCCCCACCAATTGAGCCAAATCCCAGCCCTTCTAGTTCTAGTATGTATTTTTTCATAAGGTAGTTACTTCCAAAATCTTAGAACCTCATACACCAGTTTAAAATGAAGTCAACTCTGCTATGTATTAAATATTACTCTACACAAGATTTTACTCTTCACGTTGTAGCTTGTAAACAGAGATGGGGAGACATTAATGTCTATTTTACTTAAAAAAAATAAAATGCTACATAAAATTGTACAAAATGCCACATTTAAGTAGAATTGACTCTGATGCTTGTTTCATAAAACTACACAAGCAAAGGTTAAAGTTGTGGCTCAAGATGTAGCTCAGTGGTAGAGTGCTTGCCTAGCATGTGCAAGGCCCTAGGTTTAAAACCTACAACTGAAAAACTAAAAAAGAGTTAAGCTTAGGATCAGATCACTAAAATGATATACTACTAATACTATACTTTAGAATGTTGAATTCTTCTAGACTCTTCCAAATTAGATTTCCCATTTGTTGAAAGTCCTACCATAAACACCTACTTCACTTCATAAGAAACTCCCCAGTGGCAAGAAATTCTCAGTTCAAGTACAATGTATCAGATAGTGAAATCGGGGCTATAAGTAGTACATAAATACTTAAAAAAAAAAAAAAAAGTCCTCAACTCCAAGACTTTGGTAGTAAAACAGAAATAATGTACTATAACTCATAAAGCTAAACTCTTATCCTTCATTAGTAATGATATGTAAAGACTTTTTTCTTGAGCTATAAAATAATTCTATTTCATAGAGTTTTTGTGAAAATCCAGTAAGATAAATATTTGTAGAAAGAAACTAGGGTTAACTCAGGCGGTACAGTGTTGCTCTGCACTGAGGCCCTTTGTTTGATCCCCAGCACCATAAAAATGGGAGAAGACATGGCCATCCACTCCCAAAGCAATCCTGAAACAATCAGTCATTGAAAACCCTATGAATAGCAAAGAAGCACTGACATAGTGCTGGCCACGGCAGTGTTGGGGAGTGTTTCTTTCTGTTGTTGTTGTTAGGTGCCATCAAGTCGGTATCAGACTCATAGCAACCCTCATAGGGTTTTCAATGGCTGGCTGTTTCGGGATTGCCTTGGGAGTGGATTGCCAGGTCCTTCTCCCATTTTTACGGTGCTGTGAATCAAACTCGAGACCTCAGAGACTACAGCGCAGCGCTCTACCAACTGAGCTAAATTTCTGTTGTATATAGGGTCATTATGAGTTGGACCCAACTTTTTCAGCACCTAACAATAATAAAAATAAACTGGATTATAAACTGTCCTGTAGTATGCAAACTTTACTGCAAAAAGATGCATTAGAGGATTTTTAAAGTAAAAATAAAAAGTCATAATCCTACAACTACTCCAACCATCTTTATATTTTGCTTATTCCCTTCAAGTCCTTGTCTTCCTATACTTTTTTATAAAGTTACAATCATGTGCACTTGGTGGAACACAGTATAGCATACCTTTTTTAGAGCAAGTGGCCCAGGATCAAATACTAGCTCCTTACTTAATGTGTGACCTTGGGCAAAATTCTTAAACCCCTTTGTCCCATTTTCTCATTTATAACATCAGGATAAAAATATTATCTATGCCAAAGGGAGGTATGAACAAGAAATGAATTAATGTAAACCACTTAGTGTAATGCTTGGTACATGGTAAATTCAGTAAGTGTCAGCTAAAATACAAAAAAAAAAAAAAAAAGCGTAGTACTTTGCTTTTTAAAAAACTTAACGTCATACATCAGAAGTATCTATTAAAATATCATAAAAAGATAGTTTCAAAAGGACTGAAGCACACTTCTGTTGATTGTTTTTAAAAATAAATCTCACTATGATTCCTTTCGTTAGATATATTTTAATGTATAAAAGAACATATCTATTGCTTCATACTTCCAGTAGAGGTCTCCATCTAAAAAATAATGTACCAAACTAAAAAATTATTATCCCTAGATATTAAGAAAAAGAAAAATTAAAAAAGAATTAGTGGCCAGCTTTATTAAATATGTAAGTTCAAGCTTTTCCACACAAAACATTTAAAATAAGGAATTATCTGCAGTAAAAGGGATTTTCCCCAGTGACTGTTGTATGTATATTACACGTGTTATAAACACAATCCTTTAGAAAGAGGAAAGAGAAAAAAGACTGTTGTGCACAAACGATGAAAGGCTTTATCACTACCAATGGCCAAAAAGTTAACACCTATGCCTCACAGATGGTATAAATTGGGGAGTGGGGGAGCATCTTAACATAAATATAAAGGTCACATTTTTATAACAAAGAAATCTCTGACAATTTTCCTTAATTATTCCTTTTAAACCAGAATGGAGTGACTAGTATAAAAAAGGCAGGTCTGAGCTGCTTTCTACTTTTTCCTCCTGTCACTCAGTAGTAGTGATCTTAAGTAAGTTAATTATCCTTATGCAGGCCTATTAGGAAAACAACAATCCTTACTTCTATTCTACCAAAAGGCCAGGGGCGAGACCACTTTCTTAAAAATCTTTTTTAAATCCCAGTGGCTCAGGAGGTGGAGGCAGGAAGATCGCAAGTTCGAGACCAGAGGCAGTCTGTGTAACTTAGCGAGACCCTGTCTCAAAAAGGGGGAAAAAAAAAGGGGGGGGCTGGGGTGCAGCTCAGTGGTCCAGCACTTGCAGAGTATGCAAGCGCGAGGCCCTGGATGCAACCCCCAGTACCACAAAAAAAAAAAAAAATCTTTTCTAGATCTAAGTTTGATAATACTATGAATTAATAGATTTCAAAGCCATAGTCAACTGTAGCTATCTATAGAACACTTCTATCTTTAGGAATCTAAATTTTCAGGCTCTGTAAGGAATACCACTAAGGCCACTATAAAATATTAAATTTGTGTACAATATCTAATATCTACTTCAACTTAACCCTTACCTTTTTAAGATTTGATAAATTCCTATAAAATTGGTTAGGATGAACTGACTGAGAAATTACCAGGTAATGTGCATGAAGATATGATGAGTGCTATACTCTGCACACACGCACACTTAAGCCAAACCACACAGTGAATAAACAGGTGGATAAAGGAGGGATGTTCTAAGTAACTTTCAAAACTAGCAAGATTTTTAAATAACTAATTAGGCCTAATTCTGAGAATTAAATATACAACATAAAATGTAACACATTTAATTTAGTGATAGGTTTAAATAGATTCAGCCAAACAAATACATAAGATATTTGTGATGATGATATAAATTGGCTCTTTTTCTCTACAGGGTGGACAACTGTAATGAAGACTTTTAAAACCAAAACAAGTATTTGTTGAGAAAATAAAAATTATATAATGATTTAAATTACTGCTTTATTTTTATATATCAAGTGATGCTATGTCCAACAAAGAGAACAGTGAAGACTTCTGAATGGATAGAGAGAAGGAAAATGTTCTCCAAAGTTATCACTTAGCACTGTAACTGATTTTTGTTTATATGTTAAATTCCTAGAACATGAGAAACACTCGATTTCAAATATAGGCAGCAAAATACGATTTTTTATATACATATGTACACTTTTTTTGGGGGGGCAGTACTAGGGGTTGTACGAGGGCCTCATATATGTTAGGCACCTCAAGCCCCATTTTTAATTTTTATTTTGAGACAGGGTCTTACTAAGTTGTGTAGGCTGCCTTTGTCCTTGAACTTACAATACTCCTGCTTCAGCTTCCAGAGTCACTAGAATTACACTTGTGCATCATGGCACCCTGTAGATTTTATACATTTAATATTCATCATTAGCTTTTCTCCTGAATAGAGATAATAAAGATGTAACTACAGTTTTTTTTAAGAAAATTAAAACCAAACTCTAAAACATACAGAGGATATCACTAAATCTGACTTCTAATAATATTGTTAATTCAACCAACAGATATGGGAATACTTTCATATGTCACAGGATTATTACAATAGAAGTTGTAAGTTAGAATTGTATCCAAATCACATAATAGGCAGTATCTTAGTCAATGAGGAAATGCTAGCACTATCAAACTAAGGTCAGCCTTAAGGCAAGGAGGATGCTTCTACTTCCCCTAGCATCTAACACAGTTTAGGCATATTGTTGTTGTTGTTGTTGTTGTTGTTGTTGTTAGGTGCCGTTGAGTCAGTATCCGACTCATAGCGACCCTCATAGGGTTTTCAATGGCTGTTTCGGGATTGCCTTGGGAGTGGATTGCCAGGTCCTTCTCCCATTTATGCAGTGCTCGGAATTGAACCCAGGACCTCAGAGACTGCAGCGCAGCACTCTACCAACTGAGCTAAATCCCAGCCCCAATTTAGCCAGTGCAATTACACAAAAGAAAGAAGAGATACAAAAATTAGAAAAGAAGTAAAACAATCTCCATTTGCAGATGACATGCTAATACACAGAAAATTCTAGAAAACAATGATAAAACTAAACTGATAAAACAATATTCAGTGAGGCAGCAGGTTAGAAAATATTTTTTAAAATCAATAGCTTCCATACAAATAGTGACCAATTAGAAGATAAAATGGAAATGAAAGCTACATTTTCAATACTTACAAAAATGATAATATCCTTAGGAATAAACTTAAATAAATGTTCAAACACTATGTAGGGAAAACTTTAGGGTCTTAAATAACAATGACACACACAAAAAAAACTTAACTGAGATAGGAATGACACTATCAAATATTAAAACATGCTATAAAGCCTCAATAATTAAAATATGAGATATCATTTCTTAATTCTTCAGATTGATAAAACTTAAAAAGCTTGACAACACATAGCGAGGCTGTGGGAAACAGGCACTTTCATAATGTGCTGGAGGGAATGCAAAACAGTTTGGCAATATTTAACAAAAGTATATATGAATTTACTCCTCCATTGCTACTTCAGTCCCCACTTAAAGTGATACACTATGAGGACACATCTGCAACAATTTGATAATAGTTTTGCATAAGGTTAGATTTGCAGAGGATTACTCATCTGGCATCTTTTACCCCTGAAATATATTGGAAAAGCCTAAGTGCTACTATGTCAGAGACTTGCTGAATAAACTAGGATGTATACACACAATGCCTGCTGCTATACCACTGTGACATCCAATCCCATCAGATCTCAGAAGCTAAGCAGGGTTGGACCTGGTTAGTTCTTGGATAGGAGACTGCCTGGGAACACCAGGTGCTGTAGGCTTGGGAAAAGGACCTGGCAACCCACTCCCTCCCCATAAAACAAAACAAAACAAGTCAGCCGCTGAAAACCCTATAAATAGCAGAGAAGCACTGCTAATAGTGTTTTGTCTGTTGTATATAGTGTCCCTATGAGTCAGACACAGACTTGACGGCATCTAACAACAACATACATACATACAATGGAACATTATGCAAGTGTTAAAAAGGAAAAGAAAAAGGAGGGCTGGGATTTAGCTCAGTTGGTAGAGTGCTATGCTGCAGTCTCTGAGCTCCTGAGTTCAATTCCCAGCACTGCAAAAATGGGAGAAGGACCTGGCAATCCACTCCCTAAGGCAATCCCGAAACAGCCATTGAAAACCCTATGAGGGTCGCTATGAGTTGGATACCGACTCCATGGCACCTAACAACAACATGAACTTAGAGTAATTTTCAAGATATATTAAATGAAAAAAGGCAAAATTTAAAAAGTGCTTTTTTCATTTAAAAAAGAATTAAAATTACTTTATGTATACATGTATGTATGTACATATTTTTAGACAAAGAAATATAAGAAGGACAGCCAGAAACTAAGGAAGCAGGTTACCAATAAAGCACAAGTGGGAATGGTATAGAAGAGAGAGTGAACATCCAAGTATATCTTTTCTTAAACTCTGATTGTAGAATCTTAAAAAAATAAAAAATTAAAATTAAATGAACAAAGGTGAGGGAAAATCACAAGTGAATATGAATAGGAAAAATAAGAATTTTATTGTATTTCAAGTTACATACACACAAGAAAAAAATCACTTATTTTGTTTTCTTTTTTCTTTTTCTATCTTTTCTTTTTCCTTTTTTTTTTGAAATAGAGGTCTTGCTATGTTGTCTCAGGTTGGCCTCATGATGCAGGGCTCAAGCAATCCTCCTGCCTCAGTCTACCCAGTAGCTGGGACTTACAGGCATGTGCTACCCTACCAGATTCACTGTGAATTTTTTAATTCAATACTTTAACAATGTAACTTCAGTCTCAACACAAAAGAACTGCAAACAAATCTGCAGTTCTACTTGATAGGCTTGATTTTTGCAGTGTAATAAAGGAAAATAAGTAAACATACTACTGTAGGAACCCAGGCTTCCCATTTTAGGTAAAGGGAGACAGAATGAAAAGAAGCAAAAAGAAACTTACATGACTATAATTGGAGGTATCAGCATAGCTTCATGACTTTCAATATCTATATATATTTACATATAAAATTAATATATTGCCTAGCTCTGTCCTTCGAAAGGACTTGGAAGAAAAAAAATAACCCAATAGCAATGAACACATCTACATCCAGATTGTAGTTTTTATATGCCATTCCACACTAAGAGGAACTAGGATCTCTAAGAGAAAATTAGTTGATTCTAGAGCTGGGTAGGAAAACACAAGTGGACCCTGGTAGATCAGAAAGCAAAGAGCCTAAAAAATAGCGTGGACAAGTAAAAAAAGGAAAGGAGCCAGCTTGAAAGGGCTCCTATTGGCCAAATTTAAGCAGCAAAATGCACAGCCAAAATGGATTTTAACTCATCGTATAAAAGAAAAAAATGAAAGAAGAGAATGAAAATATTTCCCTTCTTGTAGACTCTCAACTAATAGATGTAGAAGGAATAACAAAACTAGAAAATAAGTATCACACAAACATCGTGTTGTTGCTAGGTATCGTCGAGTTGAGTCTGACTCATAGCGACCCTATGTGCAACAGAATAAAACACTACCCAACACTGTGATATGTCTGTCACTATATCAGTGCTTCTCTACTATTCCCAGAGTTTTCAATGGCTGATTGTTTAGGGAGTGGGCTGCTGGGTCCTTCTCCCAAGCCTACAGCACCAGGTATTCTCAAACTGTCTCTCATCCAGGGACTAACCAGGTCGAACACTGCTACTTAACCTCCAAGATCAGAGATCAGACACTAGGGTGGTATGGCTGTAGACACAAACATCACAGTAATAATTAATTTAAGCAAGAACCATCAGTGCTCATTAAATCCACTAGATAAAAGCGTGATGGTAAGCAAGATGTTTTCATGGTCTCAAAGTTATGTCCTCATAAGTTTCTTAATTACAAAAGAGAAAATAACAAAAAAAAAAGTTTATTAAATATAACACTAAGAATTCAAAAAGACCAGAATCATAGATATTTGACATATTTTACAATAAGATGTATATGCAAACATATATCACACAACTTCATTCAAACTCTGCTTCATTAACAAAACAAAACAAAATATAAAAACCTTTGCAGTTTAGTCTCATTATATAGCAATAAGAAACAACACTTATTGATAGAAACAAATGCTAAACACACCTGGAACATGGAATGTGCCTCAAGATATTTAGCAACTGTGAATAATGGGAAATTATGTATAAGATAATACACTGCAAAATATAAAGCAAGTGTATTACGGGGAAAGGATAGGGGAGGGTGAAAGGGAAAAAGGTTATTCTGAAAATATGTAAAGTACCAGTGCATTTCCCAACTGGTAATTATGGCTAACACTTAAGATTGGGAGTTGCATATATCCTACAGTCTTTTTTTTTTTTTTTTGAAAGTAGCCCAAATGCCTCAAGAAGAAAAGTTTGGGTGGGGTAAAGAATTTTCTTCTTATTGTTATTTTCCTAAGATTAAATAAGAGCAATGACTTCTGAATGTGAAATAAAATTCAATTTCACATATGAAAGTGCTTTGAATGAGGATATTACATTAAGCAAAACAAATTATTATTAGTACTGTTATTTTTATAGGAATTTATGTTAATTTTCCTACACAATACTGGGATAGGGCAACAAAATCCTTAGTAAGAACACAAGGCATTCACTAGGTTCAATAAAACAAATGGTACTCCATTTGGGAAGAATACAGTAAAGTCCTCTATAGGGAAGGAAGCATCATATATATTAAGAACATTCTCCAAGTAGGAATAATGAAGAAAAATTTATTCTTAATTAATATTCCTAAATCCAAATTAAATAAATACAGTTGAGTTAAAATGTGGTACTTCACTTACACTCCCCCGCCCCCTTAACTGAAGTGGAGCTCTTGTTACCTTCTCTGAAGCTCAAAGACAAAGTATAGGGTGTGTCCAGGCTCTGCTTAGAGATGACAGGTGCTGCTTAAGCAGGTACTCCTAGACCAGATGTCACTTACAGGTTTTGTTCTGGATGTAACCCTGGCCAACATGTTGATGCCAAGTTAAACCAGTTTATCTTAGTAACTAAATTGATTTCATTACAATACGTAAACTGTTCTCAAACTTCAGTGTACTTAAGAATCACCTAGGGCATTCTTTTTAAAAATACAAAGTTTCAGACTGTCAATACCTAAAACCACTGACAGATCTTAGCATAAAGGGGGACAACTAAATATCACATGCTTCATGATATGATGAAAAGCTAAGTACTATTTATGAAGTATGCCTAAAATGTTAATTCTGAATGTTGTCAACCTTTAGATCTACCAGTTTTCAGGAAATAAATAACAAGGAATAGAGGAACAAGTTAATTGACTCTAGAAGGGAGTAATCAACCAAACCCAGAATTTGAGACATTTTAAGTGACAAATGACCCCATTACTTCAATAAATCAATGGCATGATGAGAAAAGGAAAGGGAACTGTTAAAAGACAAGATTATACAGCCAAAACACTGGTATCAAGAGCAACACATTCTTCCTGGAGCTCCACCACAAAATTCTATTGCAGTAAGCAGGGTAGAATCCTGCAAACACTGATTTAGGTAGGTATTAACAAAACTATGGATTTCTCATTTTTGGTGCAATAACTCAGAGTGCAACAGTTATTCCTACACATCACCAAGAGCTTTCAGTTCTAATAATAGGTTAGTGAAATGTACTTAGTCAAAAGGATATGTACCTTGAAGAAATGAATTAACTCTCAATTTGCAACATACTAAATATGCAAAAATTATCCAAGCCCAGTGAAATTTATGCTTTTTAACAGAAAAATATACATTTGACCCTGTATAAAAACACAATTCCTGGAAAGTATAATGATTAAAATTCATAGATAATCTCAATGCTGAGAATGACAATTTGCTCTTAACCAACTCTGTATTACAGAGCCCAAAAAGTTTTATTTTCCACATGAATGCACTAATACATTTTATGATAGGTAATCAATACTGATCATCATCAATTTATTTTGGTGCACTTTTCACCTGAATGAAGCTGCCAATTTCTTGATCTCCACTATGGATAAATGAACTAATGTTACATATGCTGTTTGTTGTTAGGGTGCTGTCGAGTCAGGTCAACTCATACCAACCCTCATAAGGTTTTCAATGGCTGGTTAATGTCACATATACTTACTTTAAATTTAAAAGCCAGTACTTTTCATTTGCATAAAAATTGTACTTATAATTTCAACCCATATAATATTTAAACATAATCATTAATCCAAATGCTTCCATTTTTAACTCCACTAAGTCTAGTTCTTAAAATAGTATCTAATTCTAAACTGCTTTTCCCAAATACTAAAATCTACAATGTGACTTTTCAGTTTTTAAAGTTATGGAACTGAAACAAAAACAAAGTTTTAGTAGAACTCACATCATAACTCAACAAAGTAATTACTATTCTACAAAACAATAATAATTCTGCCAAAATTCTCCAGAGACTTGTTTAAAACAACAAATTTAAAAAACAAAATTTTACATACAAATATCCTGTTCAGGAAAAAAAAAAAAAAAAGGTAGCCTCTAGTTAGAATAACAAACAACAGGAAAAAAGAGCAGTTACTTGACTTTTGGGGAGTGCTGGTTCAAATAAGAATTGTAAGTGTAAAAACTAAAGCAATCAAATAAAATTAATTGTACACTCTTTCGTTGGAAGGAATAGCATGCAAATAAATGAACTACTGTCTGAGACTTAAAAATTTTTTGTCAGAGGATGAAGATATAGCTCAGTGATAGAGTGCTTGCATGCTAACGCCCTGAGTTCAATCCTCAACACCTGGGGCAGGTGGGCAGGATTACAAGATAGGCAACTTAGTCAAGGCCAATTTTCATGTCATTAGTCTTTTGTCACATTATATTTTGAATAGTAGAAAAAACATTGTTTTGCATCTACAGTGATGTCTTTTTCTTCATTCTAGACTAACTAAGGCCACTGCTTATCTTACAGATTCAACTCTTCTGATAACATTTGGACTGCAATGTTTCTTTACCTCTTCTTTTCCTGTCAATGAACACAAGATAATCTTAATGTCTTCCCACTGGAACATATGCATCACTAAATAAATATGTATAAAATTACCTCTCATTTTCCCCACTATTTTCCATATTTAATTTTTTCTTGCTTAACTCATTACTTCTATCTCAGAGTTTCCCAAACTATGCTCTAAAAACTGAGTAGATCTTCCTCAAACATGGGATTTCATTGTTGTTGTTGTTAGGTGCTGTGGAGTCGGTATCCGACTCATAGCGACCCTCACAGGGTTTTCAATGGCTGAGTGCTTCAGGATTGCCTTGGGAGTGGATTGCCAGGCCCTTCTCCCATATTTGCAGTGCTGGGAATTGAACTCGGGTCCTCAAGAGACTACAGTGCAGCGGTCTACCCACTGAGCTAAATCCCAGCCCTGGGATTTCATACCATATAGCAATTGTGATGGTATTTGGGGAAAACCATTTAGTCTGAGGAAAGGAGAAAAGAAACAAGTAGTGTGAATATGCAAATTTTATGGAGATTCACAACATACATTAACAAAACAAAATCCCTTAAGAATTCCCACAATAAAATAACCCAACTTTAGCTTTACTGCTCAAAATCATATGGCCTTTTTAAAAAGAAAACATGTTAACATTTCAGGAAAAGGAGTGTTCCACAGAATACAAACTGGGAATTTCTACTCTAATTGACTCTGAATACCAAAAGGGATAATGATAGTGATTGTAGTAAGCAATGAAACAGAAAAAGAGAATCCACTCCCTACCCTATCCTGCCCCATGTCCTCTAATACCCAATTCAGACCCAAATCCAGTGTTATCATTAATCTTTAGTAGGCCTGGAAAATGTACAATAAGTAGGCGTCACAAAATAAAAACTCTTACTGAATGCTTTACCAGAAAAATTAAGTATTTGCTTGCTGACTGATATACTTAAATTCCAAAGAATTAAAATATTTTTCTTTCCTTTTCCAACTAATTTCATTCAGTTTGAGAATATAAAAGATCTATAGTAGTGATAGACTTTTCTACCAAAGACATTACAATAGGTTTCACATACAATCAACTATGAAAATAGTCAATCCACAACAGAGTAGAGAGGTAGCATTATAAAAGAATGCTTCCAATTAAAAAAAGATATTTTTAGTTAAAAACTGAAACAGAAATTTTAAAGGAACAAAAGCATATAAATATTTTGGGTGGGCTGGGTAGTAGTAGAGCACTTGCCTAGCATGCCAAAGGCCCTGGGTTTCAAGACCCTGGGTTGGATTCCCAGCAGCAGCAGCAGCACCACCACCACCACCACCACCACCATCACCACCACCCACTCACCCACCTCCCCCCCTACACACACACACACACACACACAAAGGAGGATGTTATTAAGTTTTCAGTGAGTAATCTTGGTGAACTGTCTACCTTGGAAAGAAGTGCACTTATTTCTACTTTGGACAAATGTAAGTTGTTTAACAACATGGATTCCAAGACACAAGTAACCTAGCTGGGCTTTGAAACTTTCTCTACTCCTACTTTCAAGAAGTCTGCATAGCTTTTAAAAATGTAACATAATATCACAAAATATCAAAAGCAGGTTTGTTCAAAACAAAAGTATACAGTTTATAAAATTAAATTTAAATAACACACAAATAATTTATTCAGATACAGTTGTTCTTCTAGTCTTCACATTGCTTTTATTTTCCTTTGTTGAATAGAAGAGTAATCTGTTTATTCAGATCTGGTTAGCAGCTCACAGATTCAATGTAGTACTTTATTTACTTATTACAATTTTGAAGAATTTTTTCATTTAATCTTAAGTGATTCATAAAAGGCTTCCTCTTAAAACAACTGATCTACATGGTAGACACCTATGGAACACATACGTGTATTTATGTCATTTAACTGATAAATGCAAACCTCTACAGATACAAATAACTACTGATATGTCTACTGAGATAACTGAAAAAAGGTTTGTATCCACTAGGGGAAAAAATAGAATTAAGACAGAATGCAACTGAAATATCACTATAGTAAACACAACTCTACAACTAAGTTTCTGACTATTCTAATGGTAGGTGCATATTAAAGAAAAATCAGCATTGTAAGTTTGAAGTACAAGAAAACCAGTAACATAGTTTTGTACAATACATCTTCACTGTCATCTCCTTTCCAAAAATTTCAAAGTTTTATAAAGAAAACAAGTTAACGTTGATAACAGTTGTACTATTGATGTCTGTAAACAAAAACAAAATTCTCCCATTAAATACTTAATATATGTATCTAAATCTGCATACTAAAGCTTCAAATTCTTAATCCAAATAAGGGAAAATTGTTCCCCAAGCTTAGTATCAAAACAAGAAAAAAATAAATAAAATTCACAGAGTAAATATGTCACACATTGGATATTGATACATTTGGGTATGGATTTAACCATATGTAATTTCCAATCATATTTTAATTTATTATAATCATTTGTCAGTAACAAGCTGAAATCATAATACATTGATGAAATATTACTAAGCATATACCATGAACACAACTTTTTTATACTTTCATTTCTCCATATACAAAATATGTACTTAGAGATATTCTAGTAATAGAGCATTTATGGAACACTTTGAGATGTACGTGCCAAAAAAGGAACTAAATTTAAAAAAAATACATAAACATCATATCTGGCTAATATTCAATTTTTAAATATAGTACTTCTACACATTATAAATAGATACTTATATTTTTAAAAATTAAATGCCAATGTTAAATAATCAATTGCATTTTCAATTTTAGAATGAAAATTTTTTTAGGCAATCTACAACTGAATAAAATGTATGTTTGATACAGCTAACTTTTGGCAGACTATTAAACTCAAGTCTCTATACTTAATACCTATATTTGCATCAAAAAGAACATAGAATATATAGTGGCCAGCACACCAGTTTTCTCTTATTACAGGGGAATGTGAGTAAATACTAAATTTGTATAGTAAGGAGAAATAATGCATGTGTTGACAGTCTTACAGTAGGTCAGGTAAAAAAGCAGTTTGTATTAAAAAAATTAGTCCCCCTGTGTTTTATAAAACCCATTGCATTATCTGCTCATCAGAAACCATGATATTCATTTAATATAGCAAAGAGGTAACTTATCAAGCCACTGGACTACAATTTCTTACTATGAAGAGGCAATCTTATGGTTAAGTAACAGAATTACTGTTAAAGCTTGGCATCTTGTCTTGCAGTTAAGATTTTTCAGAGAAAGGTATAAAACCCAACTTAATATATATCCTCTAATTGTGCAGTATTATACCACTAAGGAAAATTCTTTCAAAGTTGGTAATACCCAATTTTTGACCAGCATGTTTCTTTTGTATTTCTTTATAAGCTATACAAATCTTCACATGGTTTTATTTTCCAAAACAAATGCTTCAACTTTTTTCCTTGTAGCCTAGCTACAACCCTACAAAAACAAACCTGGAGAGTGACATATGGAGGAAAAACAAGTTTAGCTAAGGACACAGTTCAAAAAGCAGCTTCTAATAAGAGCATGAAGCCCAAATTGATGTGAGAACTATATAAATACTATGAATCTTATAACTATATAGTTAAAAATAGTACCTGTAAGTACAATTAATGGATGATATGATTCCAAGACAGAAATGACTATTAGAAATACAATATTTATGATTGACATTGGGGGGAAGCCCATTAATTGATTATGCCAAGATTGTTAATACGGATGTAAATTCTTCAGAAATACATACATCTCATGAGACATATGTATCACACAGTACCTTTAGGATATTAAATTTCAATCTAACACAAACAAGGCATAACTTTCAAATATGTACTTTAAACAGTACCAAATCCAAATGGTTCAAATTGATTAGCATAAAACTAGAACATGTATTAGCATGTGTCTCTCCATATTAAAAATTAAAATGGGCAAGTTACTCTCACCATAAGTATAAAATTCTCCAGTTCTCATCTCATTACTAAATCAACAGTTTGGGAAGTTAATCTTGTTTTGTTGCTGTTGTTTTGATTTAGCCCTTTATTTAAAAATGTACTCTGAAACACATGCCATTACCCCCACACACGAGATAACCAGCCATATTGAATATATTCTAGACTTCCTATAGAACTCAGTAACTACTTCACAAAGTTCTAGGAATTCTTCAGCTTCAAGCCTGAAGTCAATCTAAGACAGCCAATAGAAAGTACACCTGTGCAATTACTGCATTTCCTATTTCAGACTCCTGAGCATAACACTTCAGTGCATTTGAAGCAATACAGAACTCAAATCACGCAGAAGCCACATTACAAAATAGCTATCCTAATGTATTGCTATTACCAGTATTTATTAGAAAGCAATTAATACAAAGATCATTATTTTAGTCTTAAGTAACAACCAAGGATCCTCCATGGATAAGCAAACAAAAATAAAAAATAATCTCATAGTAAATTACAATATGAAAGTATTCCTAGAAGAAAACTCAGGGAGGAAAAAAAACCTAAATTACAAAATATACTAGCTAAGCTATATGATATACCAACCAAATAAAAAATTTACTTTGTCAAATAATCAGTCAAAAATAAAGAGGAAAAGGTAAGAAAATCCAAAGCATAATATCCAGTTTCACAGTATCCCCATTTTCCTAAAGATACTGAACATTTTTAAGTTGCTCAGAAACTTAACAAAAGCTAATTCTAAAATACAATCCTGGTCACCTAAGGCACCTACATGTAATGCCAAGTAAAAACATTCTATTGAAAAACTATTCAATAACATAGATCCGAACAAGGAGTTTCCTTTTAAAAAAAATTCTGAAGGTCAGAATTTTAAAAGGTAAGGGAGTTTCCAAAACAAAGAAAAAATTTTCCCAAAGGCTACAAAGTTTCATTAACTATCTTAACTTTTACTAAGCATCACCTTTCTGCCCCTCAGTGGATATCAAGCAATCAATAACAATGTCACAAAAGAATGTTTACCAGGATAGGGGGTGAGGTGTCACCTGTAATGATTTTGTATGAAAAATGCAAATGATCCTAAAATAAGTGAGGAAAACAACCTTTCTACAATCTCACTTTATTGATACTAAATGGTTCTTAGAGTGAAATTAACAAGAAATTAGAAACTGCCTGGTGTGCAAGGTTTGCTTTTTGTTTTGTTATTAAGAAAAAAATCTCCTCGTAAATCCCTTATTTCCAAATACTGTGGAAAAGTCACTACTACTCACCGCAAGTAATACTGTTTTAAAGCAAAGGCAGCGTTAGAACAACTTCTGGGAAAGTTGAACTCTTCAACAATTTCTCCCCACTGATTCTTCTCAGAAACCTGTTAAAAACACAGGCACACTTGTCTGAAAGTGTCCAATCCAAGAAAACCCTAACCTAACTGAAAATAAATACCCATTCTGCAGAGATCTTTAGATACCTAAGGCATCAGTGGGTGTTTTGGATCTATCCGTAAGAGTTACTAAGCAAGGGCTGCTTGAATCACTGTGTTTTCACCAGAGAGCTCTGTATTTAGCAGCACTTGTTTTGTTTGGGGGGGTTTGGTGGGTTTGTTTTGTTTTTGAAGCCCGGACAATAACCAATCGCAAGTCCCTCTGTCGCCCCCTTTTAAATCTAAACGCGGTCCGTTTACACTAAAAAAAAAAAAAGAAAGAAAGAAAAAGAAGAAAGAAAAAGAAAAAGAAAAGAAAAAGAAAGTTCAAAAGGATCAATACAGTTCGGACAGCGACGTCCGTCGGTTCTGGGGGGGCCGGGGCCGGGGCCGATTCCGATCCCTCTCCCAGATCTATCCATCTCCATAGGCCCTTCTTTGAGGCCTACAGCTTCTGCCTAGCCTTGAAGCCTAAGATGGCTATTTGGAGACAGGTCCTAGTTTCTTTTGTTAGCTGTATAAACCGAGGGCGACGGGGCCGAGGCTGTGCCCCCGGCTGCCGGGATCATTTCGCAGCCGATTATCGATGTTAAACCTGCCCGCGCTAATTTTGAGTTGCACGAAAACTGCTCTCAGAGTCTTGTGTGTCTCTGTGTCTCCGCCTGTGCTAGAGCGGCAGCGGCAGCCGAGCCGACTCGCGAGCGGGCGGGCGGGCGGCGCGGGGCGGGAGCGGGGCTCGGGCGGGCGCCCCACACGCCCGCGCTCCCCTCGGCGGCGCTCAGACCCCGCCGGGCCGGCCGGGCAGCCAGGGAGGCGCGAGCCGGCGCCGGGCCGCCCGCCCGCCCGAGCCCCGCGCCCGCCGCGCGCACGCGAGCCACCAGGCCAAAAACAGCCCCGCCGCCGTCCGCCTCCGAGCCACCGGCTGCGAGAGAAAAGAACGCCTTTTGCCCCCGCGGGCCACCCGCCCAGCCCCGAGCGCCCACTCCGGGGTCAAAGGAGACTTTTTGGAGGAGGCCAGCGAGAGGGAAATACAAATTAAAACTTCCACTCACCTTCGCGAATCCGCCTAAAGTAGTGACTCTGGTGTAGAGACCGTGAAGATCCAGCTCCTTTCCACCCACCGCAGGGATTTTTTTAAAAGGCGACCTGCGGGAGAGAGAAAGCCCCGCACTTGTCAGCCGGGACCCCGCGCCCGGCCCGGGCGGGAGAGCCCCGTTCGCCACGGCTCGCCCCGGCGCTGCCCCCCCGGTTCTGCTCTCACCCTCTGCTGTGGTGGAACTGCCGCAGCTCGTCCAGGAAAGCGAGTCCCTTTCTCCGCTCGTCCGGAGGCGCCTTCCCCGTCGAGTTTGCCATTATTTTTTCAAAGGAGGTTTTTAAAAAACCCAGATCGGTGTTTTAAAAGCGCCCCCCGCTCCCAGCGCTTCCTACCAGAGCCCGGAGCCCATTCCTCGGCCGGCGGCGGCGGGGCTCAGTCATGGGCCGGCGGTGGCGGCGGCGGCGGCGGCGGCGGCGGCGGCGGCGCAGGGAGGGAGGGAGGGAGGGGGAGGAGGAGGAGGAGGAGGGGAAGGAGGGAGCAGGAGGCCAGGGGGAGAGGAGGGAAGGAGGGAGGGGAATTTCTAAAAAAGTTTAAAGAAATCGGAGCGAAACTAGAGGGGCAGGCGACTGCTGGATCCGCGCGAAGCCGCGGGGCGAGCGCGGCCCCCACCCCTTCCTTCCCTCCCTCCCCGCGGCCCGGCTCTCGCCCGCCTCTCAGCGCCGCCGGCTCAGGCGGCTTGGCCCGGGGACGCGATTCAACATGGTGCTGCTGCCGGGGGCGCGCGAGCCGGCGATGGGAGAGGCGAGCGGACGGCTAGGGGCCGGAGCGGCCGGAGGCCCGGGAGTTTCGGGCAGCGGCGGCGGGGCTGGGGCAGGCGGGGCTGGGGGTGGGGAGGGGGAGGTCTGTGTGGTGGTTTGTGGAAAGCGAGGTGACAGCGTGTATTCCGGCCGCGGCACCGCTGGGCCCTCGCACACATTCACGCGCGGCCTCGGCCGTGGCGGCTGGGATGTCCCCGGGCAGAGGCACCGGCGGCAGCCGATCCGCTGCGCGCCGCACGCCCGCTCGCCTGCCCGCCAGGCTCCCTCTCTGCTGCCGCCACGGCCCGGCAGCCAGAGCCGCACAGCGACCCCCGAGGGCCGGCCGCGGCACTGCGCCTGGCTCCACACCGCCGCGGCAGCTCCTCGCGGGGAACAATAGACTCGGCTCGCCGGGCTTAGGGTTCATCTGCAATGTGCCGCACATTTCACACGCACACAAAGCCGGCGGAAAGGGGGGCGGCGCGGGGAAACGGCCACTACCGGTTGTTCCAAGGTTAGGGGTAGAGGCGATGTTCGCCTCCCCGGCAAGGCTGTTGGAGAAGCCGCCTCCAAGTCCCCGCCCGCCCGCAGGACAGAACCTGTGTGGCGCTCGGGAGGGAAAGGAACCTCTGAAGGCCAGCTCCTCACACGACGCGACATTCACAGATTGGGAAAAAAAGTCATTTTGCTCCTTTTTGAAATTTTTAGATCAGAAAGAATCAGCTTTTCTGAGGTTTAGGCTGGTATTTTGGGGCCTCATGAGCACATTTTCCACGAATTATCCATAAACTAACTTTATCAAAGTATATATCAAATACAATGTGGTCTGTCCTGGTTCTATGGCCAGAAGAGTAATGCTCTTAATCCATCTTGCCTTTGGTTCGTTTCTCACACCGAACTGGATTATTCTATGATCAGAGTTATGGAAACTAAAATGGCTAGGGAGCAATCTATGAAACTCTGACAATAATTAACGTTCATATTTTCATATTAATGTATCTTAAAGATATTTTAAATGAGCACCAGATAAAATGTTTTCCTTTCAAATGTCTTAAATGTGATTCTCCGTTGAAATATTTTTGAAGGTTAAAAAATAGCTTTGCTTAAAAGGGACTCAAAATATCTCAACAAACATCACCACCTAAATTTGCATTTACAAGTGCTGCTGGAGCCGGCCCATAGCTTACAAATGTTAATTATGCTTCGTAGTCAGTGAAGTGTATTATTCCCATTTTAGTGAAGGCTACTACTGACAGCGTCCCTAAGTAAGCCAAGGGCACAGGGCCGTAAGGGTGTGGATGGGTTATTTCAGGTAGTTGTTTCAATGGGATTATTTGCTGGTGAAAAAAAATTATGTAATATAGTCCAACGTGCTTCGCGCGCTCACTCTAGGAAACGGATTTATTTCCTTAGTAAAGTTTGTCTCTTAAATGGGGTCGGAATAAGGTGTGGCTAAGAAATTCTTGACACCGAGAACCAGTGAGTGTCTCGGAAGCCTACGAGGGGCGGAGACCCTGTCCAAGAAGGAGGAGAAGCCGGCTCGGGCCGCAGGCGAAGGGGGTGTGGTACTTGAGGACCGGGTCAGCTGTCCCTTCCCCCACCAGTCCTTTTAGGGGTAGTGGAGATGTGAGCCGCAAAGCTTCGTGGCCTGGACTGTTGCGGATTCCCTAAACGCCGCACTTGCGCACAGCCCCTTACGTAACTGTCAGCGCCGGGGATTCCCTAGAGGGGGTCATTCTATTCAACCATTACACACACCCCGGGCTCCTGCCGCCGCGCCGCCGCGCCGCCGCTGCCTCACAAAATGGCGGCGCCCATACAGGAGACAGCGGCCGCCTCCTCGGCCCCATTTTGTGGGAGGCGAGAGATCTGTCAACATGGAATACCTCCGCTGAGGATGCATCCGATTTTGGATATCTTGCTTTAGGGATGGAGCCTAGGGGACGACATTACAGGAGAAATGTCGACAGCTTCTAGCTTCCGTACGCTTGTTGACTTTTTCATTTTCTCGAAGGAGGCACCCGAAGCCGCTGGGGTAATTCTAACTACGGAGAGAAGGGAAAGCTGCGGCTGACTGCTCCTGGGACTTGCCGGAGCATCTTGGTGGCTTGGATGGCTCCTCCACGCTGCCGGCAGCGGACCGGGATCTCGCGGAGTGTCGCCTGGGCCGCGCGGCCGGCTCCGAGGGAACCAGGACCGGGTGATGCAGCGTGGCCGCGCTGCTGGCGCAGCGAGACTTTTCGGTAGTTTTTAAATGCCGCCGTCCTTCGGTGTCTCTCTTCTGAGTCGTGGGCTTCAGGAGGCCCGGAGGCCCCTGCTCCGGGAACTCCAGTCGGCCGGGAGCCGGGGGCCGGGAGCTGGCGATAGTCGCGCTTTCCCGCGGCTCTAGCGGAGGGCGGCCGCCCCCAAGCCCCAGGATGGTGTCGGTGGGGCGGGAGTGGGGCCGCAGGCACCTACGCGGAAATCTAAGTTCTTGGAGTGGAGACCTAGGATTGTATGTTAATAATGTCTCAGTTGAGACGTTAGAACGTCTTTTGTAGTATCCTAGTTTGCAGTAGGCAGGCCTCGTTCGCTTTATTTCTCATTCGAAGGCCAGAATGGAGGGATAGCATTTTCACTTGTCAGGCGGGGGTTGCCACTTCTAAATCACAGGATGCTGTTAATGTGTGTATGTGCACACACACACACACACACACACACACACACACACACAAATAGTGTGTTTTGCTTTTCGGAACAAGTAAAGGCTAAAGACTGGAAGTGATACTAATATCTTAAAGCCTTTTTAAAAATTTTGGGGTGTGATATGACACTAGAGAATTGACCTTAAAATTTTTTCTGTAGAGGAGGCTGTAATCTTCCAAATGGAGTTTTAAAGTATTTCCAATGGGTAGAATTTAAATCCTTAGCACTTTGGGATATGCTCTAGTCACAGCGAAAACATAAACATAAAATGATATTTACCGGATTACTACATAGTTCAGTTTTCTTATGATTAGAAAAATGTGTGACAAAAGTTAGCCATTATCTTTTGTCACAGAGTAACGTAAAGGTTTAAGGAAAGACAAGATTCACCTGATTAAACAAATATGCCTTACGCGAATAACTGATTTTAAATATTGTTTTCCTGTTGCAGCACTCATTTGTGTTTGCGTAACTTTTGGGTTTTTTTGTTTTTAGGTGTCTTGTTTATGCTGATGTTGACCTTTATATTTCCTCTTTAGTGCAGAACTGCAGCTTTCTGCAGCCTCCTCTTCACTTAAGTTCCACGCCCAGTCCCCTGCCACACCCGGTTGCTAACTGCTGGCTTGTGGATCTCCAAGATAGTTTCTAGTCTTGTCTGTTTCTACTGATGTCCTTTATATTGAATGGATTTGGTTACCACTAATCAATCTGTGTCTCTTGAAGGAACACCATATCTTAACACCCAAGTAGCCAGAGAATATTTTTTAGGGATTTGCACTAAAGTTACCCTAGTGCATAGCATTACATTTCTTATTACCATATTACATTTCCTATAGTGGGCAGTATAGAGCAGATGGATCTTGGAAAAGAAATGGTAGAGATGTGTTGACAGTTTTACAACAATAGCTGTTCCCAGCTAATTTGGTAAAATATGAAGCAAAATATAGCTCAGATTTTTCAAGCATTAATGAAAACTATTTCCATTAAAAATTACCAGTAATAGTGAAAATTTTCAAAACTATGTAGTGTTCTGATAAGAAATTCTGACAAAGCTTTTATGATCGGAAAAAAATGCAAAGCATCGTTTTTAATAGTAACTGCAAACCCTGCATATCTTAATTAGAGGTTCCTGATATGAATCTTTGATGTAGTTCATCAGTTTTAATTTAGTCAAGAAATTAAGATAAATTTAAAATTCCCTCTTTCAATGAAACTTCAAACAACTGTCCAGTTTCCATTCAAGCATATCAGATATATGATTTCAACCGCTGAAATAATTAAGGACTTGGTATGTCAACTTATAGGAGAAATTTTTGGATTTTAGGCTACTCTAAAACATGGTTTGATTGGTTGAGGAAGGGTATGGAAATTAAATTGGTAGTTCTTTATAAAGATAACGTTAAGAACAGTACTGTTGGTAAGATGTAAGAATGCTTGTGTGGCTTGCTGCTCTGGCCTGTCGTGTACTATACATTTTTTATGAGGGCTAACTTGTCTGATTCGAAAATTTGATTACAACTTCAAATCAAAGATGAGACCATTCTATTGTGATAGTGATTCTAAGGAGCGTTGGTAACTACCCCTTTAAAAAGTAAGGGACTAGTTTATCCTACTAAAAATTAGAACAGTTTTAATGTAGATACTCTGAATCTGCAATTGTCAAATTTCTGGATGATTTGACCCAAAAGGATCTCTGTAAAACTTTGCAGGATTTTAAATTTCTTTTCACTAGATATTAGAAGTTATTCTTTGTATATAAATCCAGTGCGATTTATTTTTTAAGTAAGGGATAATTTTCCATTTAAAAGACTTTATTAAGACATAATAAATTAAAAAATAAATTTTAGACAATTATAACAATACTCTTTGGAGGTACCATTCCCAAATGTGCTTTTGATGGAGAATTGATACCAGTTGTTTAGGTCATGTATCTAACTTTGAACTTTTCCAATTGTTAGGAGTTTAATGTGCTACATTTGTGCATTCTTATTTATTTCATCTGCTTTTGTCACTGAAAAGTAGTCTCCAAACTGACTACACATTATATGCAGTTTATATTTTAATACTTTGTTATATAGTGTCTAATAACTTCTAAACCTTTAGGAAAGCATAAATACTAAACCAAGAAACTCTTTTTATTCAATGTAGGTTACAAAATCATTGAGTAAATATTTATTGAATGCCTGCCTTGGGCAAGAAATAGGACAGAGAATGACTTGACCCTCAAGAAAATTGTACTCCAGTACTAGATTTTTCTTAACGGCTAGCTTTAAAAGGTTATAATGAAATATTTAGACTATAGGGTTCTTAATTTTTAATACTTAAGCAGGATCTTTAACATAGAGTTAAATTCAAAATTCTGTTTAGAATAGGGACAATTAAATACAATTATGTAAAAAATAACATCATATCAGTGTTAAGATCAGTGTTAGGATTAGTGTTACTCAAAGTGCTATAATGTTCATAACAAGCATTTAAAATCACATTTTGTAAAAACTCATATCTACAAAAAATGATTCCAACAATTAACTTTTTAATTATGGGAAAAGCAAGAGAATGTTCAGTGAATGTAAAAAAAACACACTACTGAACAAACAAACAGAAACTGTTTTAATGAATTTTGATTTTCTGTTTCAATTTTGTGGTACATTGACTCTTCTTGACATTGCACTTTGCTATTAATTAAAAAAAATTAAACCCCATAGACAAATTAATTCTGTGTTTAATACAGATTTAATTCTTGACTAGCTGTAAAGCTTAAGGAGTTGGCAGTCTTATTGGCAAAACAATAAAATGAAAATTATGCTGAAATGCAAAACTGTAATAATTAGGTTTCATAACAGTATATACAGTTTTTCCTTCATAACTACATGAGTCAGAGTAGTGTTGACTTTATAGTTGAATTTATTTAGCTTTGGTTTTCTCTTAAGACCATCACAAACCATTCATATATAGGATCAAAGTGGAAATTCAACCAAGGCCAATGTAAATTGTTGAAGCTTATTGATGTACATTAAAGGAGAAAAAAAAATTTTTTTTGCCCTGGGGGCTGAACCCAGGGCCTCACATATACTTTGTAAGTGCTTTACCATTGAACTGCACCCCCAGCCCCATTTTTATTTTTTATCTTGAGGCAGTGTCTGGCTAAATCACTCAGGCTGCCTCTGGTCTTGAACTTGTAATCTTCCACCTTCACTTCCCTGTTTCACTGGGATTACAGGAGTGTCCCATCACACTCAACTACATTAAGGGAAGTTCTAATCAACATTTCAGTGGAAACAAATTTTTAAAGGTGCTATGATTCTAACATGATTTGTAGTATCTACATATAATTCTACAATTCTACAATAATTCTACAATAATCTTTGTATGATAATGTCCCTGAGAAACATATATAAATAGTTTTTTGGGTATACAAAATAACTGATATAATATTTTTGCAGTTAATACAATGTCTCTAAGATGAAGATTTCAGAGTATTTCAAGAGCTTTTTAAAATCAAATTTCCCTCTTATTAGTGAAACTGATTAATAGCATCTAGCCATCAGTGATTACTGATAGCCTAAATAAATGAAGGTAGGTCCTGTTTCTAACTTCTATGATTTTAACTCCACTTAAAGACATTTCCTGGTTAGGGCACTTGGGTAAGGAGAGGTTGAATGATGACCCTCCTGGTTCTCTCTGGAACCTGAAAGGGAAATACCTCCCTTTCTGTACTGCTTCACTCCTCTCACTGAATTGAATCTGTCCTTTACATTGCCATTTGCTGATCTCAGTTTTTCAGCTCCATTAAGGTTGAAGCCACCAAAAAATAATACTAATACCATAACTACACTACCCTGCATGGTTTTGTCCCCATTTCTTCCCACCCTATTCGAGTTCTCAGTGTCAGTTTCTAAAGACTTGAGCTAATCATATATTCCCAGCTAAAGAAGAGAGTCAACTTGTAGTCTGCCGAGTTCAGGGAGTCCATGAGCCCTATGAAACAAGATGTGTTTAAAGATAAGTGTGTAGGAAGTTTAGAAGATCACTTCAGTGCTGCTTTTTATTTTGTCTTGTTGGCCTCTAGGGAAAAATATTTTGGTATTTTAGTTAAGGAATACCACTTTAGTTCATCACATTGAAATAATTACAGCAAGAATGTATTTCTAAAGAACTATATACAATAGATCCTTAAAGAAAAATTTCGTCTAAATGCATATCTTTTTTGGATCTGGCCTCCAATGGAAATGTATGTATGAAGGATTATGTTAATTAAAGGTAGACTTCAAATATAATTCTTCAAATAATTGAGAATGCCTAGGGATATACATGGACTTATTACCAATTTGTGTGCAGTAGTGTGTGCTGTGTTCATGGGTGACATTCAACAGCGTTTCCAATGATGTGACCAAGTCATACTGCCATCTTCCTCTTCTTTATGCGTACATGCTCTGTTGCTGTTGCCGCAGTGTCTGAGGAGTGTTCTTGGGCATTGGCCTAGACTTGGTTTTGTAGAAATTACCCACAGGACTTCTTTATCCCACATCATGTTCTTGTAGCTTATCTGTGGGTCCGTTGTATAATTGGAGCTTTAAGAATACTACTTAAGAACCTTTTTTGTTTCTAAAGTCTTTTTATGTGTTTATTTTTGTGTTTTGTGTTTTGGTTTTTACTTTTTGCCCTTTTTGTATTGGTGGGCTCAAACCCAGAACCTCCGACATGCTAGCCAAGCACTCTACCACTGAGCAGCTCCACCAGCCCTATTGATTTGATTTGATTTATTTTATTTTGAGACAAAGTTTCACTATAGCCCAGGATGGCTTCAAACTCCTAGTCTTCCTGCCTCAGCTTTCCACATGCTGGAATTACAGGCCTGTGCCCCCATCCCCAGGTCTAACATTTTTTTAATAAATGCTGAAGTTCAGTCCTAATCTCTGCATATTCCAAATTATTCGGTGGATATTAGCAGTGCTTTATTTCTATGCCTTTGGGGGAGTAATTAGATTCTTGTACATATAATTATTATTATTTAAAATACACAAACCCAGTGTGGCATATACCTGTAATCCCAGCAACTCAGGAGGCTGAGGCAGGAGAATCACAAGTTGGAGGCCAGAGGCAGACTGTGCAATTTAGTAAAACCTTATCTCAAAATAAAAAATTAAAAAGGGTTTGGGAATACAGCAGCTCAGTAGTAAAGCACCTGCCTAGCATGTGCGAGGCCCTGGATTCAACTCTCAAGTATTGGTGGTGGGGGGGGAAGAATCCAAAACTCTGTGCATTGTTCTGTGGAGTATTAATCCCCTCTTCTCCCCAAAAATGGATGGTTTGCCTCATGTTTTATGTAAATGTTAACATTAAGATTTTCCCTTTTGGCCCACTCCCTATTGAACTAAAGGGAAAGGGCATATTTGAGGGGAGGAAATGTGCTTTCCTTAGGCTCTAAAAATTAGGCTGATGTATTTGATTTTAAGTTGTATCTTGAGTTCATACCTAAAATGTAAATATTTTGCTCTAAGCGTCCCTGGCTCCCAGGATCAATGCTTCTTCTACTACACATTCTATCTTGCTTATAAAATCTAATTTCTAGAATCAGGTTAATTGCTAGCTAAATATGCATATAACCATATATTTATCTGAATCACTTATAATTTAAAGAATAGTATATAAAACTTTAAGCAGAAATTATTGTTGTTGTTGTTGTTAGGTGCCATCATAAAATAGACTAAAAGATCTTTCTTTAGGAAATTATTGGAGAAACAGCTTAAATATGGGGTCGGGGACTTCTTAGACAATATTTTACGTTAGAATCTGCATGAACTCCTTCATTACTTATTCTTTTTCTTTTTCTTTTTTTTTAAAGAAATGTAATGTGTACTTGTTTGTTTAGTAACCAAGAAAAAAATTTTGAAATAAGCCTTTCAAGGATACAACCTATAAAACATTTTTAGTACATATTACTGCTACATTTATATAGACCAACATATTTAGGCTCACAACAATATGTTGTATAATTTTATAACTGCAAAACGCCCTATAAAAAGCTAGCAACTCATATAAATAGGTCCTAGCTCTCAGTCTGGTGCAAGTTGATGATTTTTTTTAACATCTTTTAATTGCTAATAACATAAACACATCATTCATTGCCAGTGAGAGCATATGCCCTTCCTCTGCCAGCCAAATTGAGGCCTTAGTTATGTGATTCTAAAGGACCATAGTCATGGCTATCCTCTCAGTTTTGAAAATATCTAAAGAAATAGTCTTATTATTATTAGTTTTTTAAAATCTGTCATTGTGTATATCCTCACGTGATGTGAGAATGTTATTTCCCTGAGCTATTGTGCATCACAGGTATTATGACTGGGAAGTGCTGAAAGACACAAAACCCAGGCGAATATATGAAATAGGTATCTTTGCAAGTTATCATACTCTTTCTTAAAGGCACAAGTTAAAGCTAGAAGTTTCACCTATTATCAAAGTACCAGGTGGCATTTTTAGTGCAGCCTATGATAAGCAGCACAATTCTCATCAACATCAAAAACATTACATGCTAAATGAAGGCAATCACCTCCATATTTTTCTACAAATTTTATGATAAACTATTGTCATACGTTGAATATCAAAAGATTTTACTTCCAGCTGTCCAAACATTGCACATATTATTGTAAGGGTTCCTCCCTTAATATTTTGTGATTGACAACAGATTCAGCATTTAAGGAATTTATCATTATTGTAATTGTTATGCTTCTATAGTAAAGACTGTCAGAGTAACTACTAAGTATGCATCCATTATTTTTAATAAACTTAGTTTTACTCAGCCTTACTAGCAATCCACCTTAGAACAAAACCAGAAAATCCAAGAAGAGTAAGGCAGCACTGTCGTCTGAATCTTTGTGTCCCCCTAAAATTTATATGTTAAAATCTTCACCCCTTAGTATTTAGAAGTCTGTGTGTGGGGGGGGGGTGTCTCTGGAATTTAGCCCACCAGTCAGCACCCTCATGAACTAGTACTAGTATAAGAGATCCCAGTGAGATGATTTGCCACCTCTGTCAGATGTAGTTATAGGAAAAAGATTGCCATCTGGGGAAAAAAACCCTCCCTAGATACCAAATCAGCCTGCAGCCAGAGCCCTGTGGTGACTGATCCCGTCAGATCTCGGAAGCTAAGCAGGGTCGGGCCTGGTTTGTACTTGGATGGGAGACCACCTGGAAACACCAGGTGCTGTAGGCTTGGGAGACAGACCTGGCAACCTACTTCCAAAAATCAATCCACCACTGACGACCCTATGAACAGCAGATTTCGCCTGTTGTACATAGGGTCGCTATGAGTCGGACACTGACTCGACGGCACCTAACAACAACAGATACCAAATCTACCAGTATCTTGATCTTGGACTTCCCAGCCTTTAAATTGTGAAAAATAAATTTCTGTTGCTTATAAGCCACATAATCTGTGGTATTTTGTTATAACAGCCCCAATAGAATTAAGACAGATAGCAGGAACCAACCTTCACAGTGCTTGCACACTGTCACGCACTTGTCATTCTAGTGGTGATCATTTGCCAGTTTTTGATGAAAGAGATTAGTGGTTCTGCATTGTCTTGTGTTGAGTGACAGGTGCCAAGTAAGGATTTATTGTCCAAGAAGAAAGTGATTATATAAGTTGATTATAGAAAGGCTTTTAGAGCTATATATAGATCTACGTTAAAAGTGAAAAGTACATATAGCAACCAAAACCTATTCTTATGAAATATGTACACACACACACATATATATAATGCTAACTTGAATATTTACAGAGGGCTCCCAAAGGAGGTGGTTTTACCTTCTCATTGTCTTTATTTGCACTCTTATTTGGAAGAAGAGTAACATCTGAATGAGTTAGCAGAGGAAACCAGTGGTTTTAATAAAAATAAGAGCAATGATGCTTCTGAACAAGAAATCAGTATAGCCTTAGTTTAATAACAGTATTATGAAATAGCCATAGCAGAGGAAATGTAGGACTGCTAGATATTTTAGCTCCTCCCAAAGTGAGGAACTTTTATGGTTTTTACAATTGTCTATATATATGGATCTACAGCCATACCACCCTGGCATCCTATTCCATCTGATCTCAGAAGGTAAGCAGGGTCAGGCCGAATTAGTACTTAGGTGGGAGACCACCCTGAAATACCAGGTGCTATAGGCTTGGGAGAAGGACCCAACAGCCCACTTCCCAAACAACCAGCCATCAAAAATTCTACGAATAACAGAAGCACTGACAATAGTGCCGGCCATGGCAGTGCCAGGCAGTGTTTCATTCTGTCACTTATGGGTCAGACCCAACTATGGCATCTAATAATGACACTCAAGAACTATTCAAAAACTTGAGGTGAATGATTTAGTTAATGACTTTTGAGAAGTAGAGGAAAATCTTCCTAGGAGGTAATTTCTATCTCCTAGGAAGAATATGGAGAAAGCAAAATTTTCTACTACCTTGGGTTGAAAAGAGCTAGCATACTCAGAGACCAGTTTATTTTTTTCTCTGATCATCCAGTTCCCTCTGCAGTTTTACACATAAATGTTTGTTTTGATTTGATTTAGTCATAGCACCTGTTATTATTAACTTCAGCAAAATTAGACAGAATTCTTAATAAGAAATCATACATAACCAAAGGTGTATGTGTGCAAATGACCATATTTGTAAGAAAAGAGATGAGCAGTGATTTTTGTCTCAGCTTAAGAAATAAACTTGCAAAGAAAAAATTCAGAAATCAGAATGCTATTTAAATATTAAGGCCACAAATTATTAAGTCAGACAATTAATCAGAATTACAGACCTTGGAGCTAGAAGTTCTTTTCACAGGATATACCAACACTGAAATCCAGGTGTCTGATAAGACTACTTTGTTTCAAATAATATATGAAAGACAATCTCATAGAATTCTATTTGCTTTTCTGCAACTATAGAGAAAAGAGATCAGTCTCCCCTTTGATCTTCCTTGTTTTTTTGTTTCTTTGTTTTGTTTTTTACTCAACAGAAATACCTAAAAACAGAATTCCACTAGCTAGCATCAAGAGAAAAGAGCAAGTACAAACTTAAAATTCAGAGAAGGGCGGAAAGGTAATGTTAACAAACAATATGTAGCCTGTATCATCTTGCCTTTACATGTAATTAAGAACATACAGTAAGCAAAATTTATCTTGGATTAAGATGTTCCTTAAAACAATCTGAACAATCAGAACTCAGGTAACACAGATTTTAATAAAAGGATTATATATTTGAGTCAACAGTTTTTAAATTTTTAGGGCTATTTTTAGTCTTCCTAAAGCATAATTTATAGTTATAGGTAGTTGTGGATTTGGAACGCTATTTTAAACCCTATGCTTCAAATTATACTTTCCCAAAAATATACAAATTTGTTCTTTCATGTATTTTCTAAAAACATGAAAGTGTTAAAAGTTGTGTTTTCAGTGCCTTAGACAATAGAATGCATTTTTTTAAATTGTGCATCCAAATCAGCATTTCCCATGATCTGTTTATAGGTGTTAAGTCAAAAAAAAAAAAAAAAGTTTATGTGGTTATGTAATTTTGGAAAATGCCAAGTTAAGTGAAGTTTTTTCCTATAAGATTCCTCAGAGCCTTTAATCACTTATGTAATGTCCCAGCACTTCTAATAGGACTGGTGTTCCATGGAAAATGACAGGGGAAACTAGGCTAAATATTATTAAAAATTGAATACACATATCTAAAAAAGTGCCCCATCCTTTTTTGGAGCATGAGCTATGAGGGCATGGCTTCTACTCATTACTTGTAATCTCATACTGCAAATAGCCAATATAATGTTCAATGTTCTTGAATATGTTCATGTATACCTAATAACCCTTGAAAGTCCATTTTTGGATCTAGTGAGCTTCTAACTTGCTGAAGTTAACTATTATGAAATAAGCTGTGTATTTTCTTGAGTTATTTTTCTTTTCCATACTTGGAAAAAACGGGATATTTTTAAATGAGCTATTTTATAGTTTCATAGTTAGGATGGTGATCAGCTATTCCTATCTGTTGAAAGGTTGTAAATGTAAACATATAATGGATCTGTTCATAAGCCAGGAAGCATTTCAAAATTATTAGGTATAGAAATCAGAAACTTCTAGCCGGGTAGGAGCCTATAATCCCAACAACTAGGGAGGCTGAGGCAGAAACATCACAAGTTCATGGCCAGAGGCAATCTGCACAAGTCAGCAATACCCTGTCTCAAGATAGAAAATAAAAAAGGGGCTAGGGGTATAGCTCAGTGGCAGAGTACATGCCTAGCATGTGCAGGGCCCTGGCTGTTTAACCTCCCGTACTGCCAAAAAAAAAAAAAAAAAATTGTTTTTCAGAAATTTCTGATTCATTGCATTTCACTCCATCATTTACCCTTCTTGGAAGGGAAAACTTTTTTTTGTATTGGAAAATTTTTATGTACACCTTAATGTGATTCATTCTGACATGCTTTTCATTGTGACATTTCCATATATACACTTTGTTGTACATTACACAGATAAATTCCCCCTTACCCTCTTGTGCACTTCCTCCCCATCCCCACCCCGCTCACCAGGAAAACATTTTTTATGTCCTTTTTCAACCTTAACTCCTGTCTCCAAGCAGTCTGTCTTCAGTATCTTCTGGAGTCCATAGTTTCCCAGAATTCATGGAATACATCTTCCCCCAACATATGCCTATTTCTTTTGCTTCAGATTATAGAGCTTCTCCCAGTGCTTTCCTATAGATTTCCTGCATCCTCTACTGGCGGCTCCTAGGAGTTCTTGATTTACTCAGTGTATTAAAGAACTTAAGCCAGTCATGGTGCATGCCTATATTCCCAGCACTCAGAAGGCTGAGGCAGGAGGGCCATGAGTTCAAGAACAACCTGTGCTACATAGCAAGATCTTGTCTCAAAACACCAAACAAAAGTGGGACATTACACACATCTGTAATCCCAGCACTCAAAAGGCTGTGGCAAGAGGATCACAAGTCCAGTGCCAGCCTAGACCAAATAGTTCCAGGCCAACCTGATAATGGGACCCTATCTTAAAAAATCCAAGTAAATAAATTAATTAAAATAAACTACTTTAAGTATACAGGTACCAACATGAAAACACTCCATTGCTATGCAAGTTGTCATAGGTCCTCTCCAGAATTCTGGAGCAAAAGCAAACAGTCTCAGTTTCCAAAGTATGATGTATATTATAGGGAATCTAGAGAACTTTGCTTTCTTTCTTATTAAGAGAAAGGGAAATTTACAGATTCCTTGTAGATTTAAGGGTTTAAAATGATCAAAAAGTTTCATGTAATCCGATTGAGGATCTAATTGATACTGAAGATCTTAAACTATAAATAAAATATAAGGAGCACATAGGAAAAGGGAAATATGAGTGAATTCATTGAGTTAAAAAGAAAAACCAGGAAAGAATACTATCATTAAGTCAGTTTAAAGATGGAAAAATTAGGATATTAGGTAAAACATGTTTTTGATTGGATTATAGTATTTTTAAAGGACCCTTAATAGGAAGTATGAAATTCACGTTTTCAACAATTATAGACATTTTTGCAAAAGTTTATGAGAATTTCCAGTGTAAGAGAAAAGTTTGAAGACCAGCTATTTGATATATTAAAGTGTTACTAATGAAAATTACAAGATTCCTCTCCTCAAAAAATAAAGGTATTTGTATAGTAGCTTAAATGAATCAACCTTGTAAACAACCAGAGTTCTTCACTATCTCTCAGAATCAGATGTTTTGTTGCTGCTGTTTTCTATCTTTATTCAAATAATCCTTGATGGGACACTGTTAGCAAGGCAATGTGTTAAACACAGGAAGCTGTTTGAAAAAGGCACAGGGCCTACCTCAAAGTATTGGAGTTCATGAATGGTAGAGGGACAAGTGGACATGGAATTAATGCTACTATAATATAATCAAGAAATGTGACTATGGTGTTAATTCTCCCTGGAGAAGTCTGAGAGCCTTATAGAATAATTTATCTTAAAAGGAGAATATTCATAATCATGATGGGGAAGGGAGCGAGGACATTTGAAAGGCCCAGAGGCATGAAAGTACATAACATGTTTTGGGTGCAATGAGTAGCACTGGATGAACCCATTTTGCAAGAGTAAGTGTGAAAAAGAATAGAAGCCAGAAAGGGATATTGAGATCAGTCTGGGACTTGTTGTTAGGTGCCATTGAGTTGAGTCCTACCCAGCAATCCAGTGAACAACAGAAAAAACATTCCCCAATTCTGTGCCAGGCATATGATCATTTTTATGTTTAAGCCCATTGTTGCAATCATTGTTTCAATCCATCTGGTTAAAGGTCTTCCTTTTTTGTTGACCTGCTTCTCTCTCAAACATGATGTCCTTCTTCAGGGATTGGTCCCTCTGACTACATGTCCAAAATAAGTCAGACACAATCTAGCCATCATTGCTTCCAAGGAGCACTCTGGTTGTACTTCTAGGACAGATCTGTTGGTTCTTTTGGCAGTCCATGGTATATCCAATATTCATCTCTAGCACCATAATTCAAAAGCATCAATTCTTCTCCTGTCTCTGTTATTCAGTGTCCAGCTTTCATAACCATATGATGCAACTGAAAATACCATGGCATGAGTCAGGTACACCTTCATCTTTAATGTGACATCTTTACTTTTCAGCACTTTAATGAGGCCTTTTGCAGCAGCTTTTCCCAATGCAGTGCATCTTTTGATTTCTTGACTGCCGCTTCTGTGGGTGTTGATTATAGAACCAAAAAAGGAAAATCTTGGACAACCTCCATATTTTCTCTATTTGTCATGAAGCTCTGTACTGACCCAGTGGTAAGGATTTTTGTTTTCTTGATGTTGAGTCACAATCCATACTGAAGGCTATGTTCTTTGATCTTTATCAGTAAATGTTTCAAATCCTGTTCACTTTCAGCAAGCAGAGTTGTGTCATCTGCATAATGTATTTTGTTAATGAGTCTTCCTCCAATCATGATGCTGTGTTCTTCTTCATAAAGTCCAGCTTCTTGGATTATTTCTTCAGCATAGAGATTGAAGAGGTACAGTAAACAGATACAGCCCTGATGCACACCTTTCTTGGTTTTAAACCAGTCAGTGTTTCCTTGTTCTGTTCAAATGACTGCCTCCTGGTCCATGTACAGATTCTTCATGAGCACAAATAAGCCCTCTGGTATTCCCATTTTTCACTGTGTTATCCATAATTTATTGTGATCCACACAGTCAAATGCCTTTGCATACTCAATAAAACACAGGCATCTTTCTGGTATTCTCTACTTTTGGCTAATATCCACCTTACATCAGCAGTGGTGTCCCTGGTTTCATGCCCTCTTTTGAATGCAGCTTGATTTTCCAGCAGTTCCCTATCTACATACTTCTCCAGGCGCTTTTGAATGATATTTAGCAAAACCTTATTTGCATGTGTTATTAATGATAATCTTTGATAATTAACCACATTCAGTTGGATCCCGTTTCAACACTTTGCTGTACTGTAGGGGCTTGCATGTTGTGTGATGCTAAAAACTATGCCATCAGGATTACAGATACCATCAGGATCACATATGGTGGGCAGGTTTCACCTGAGCTTCCATACTAAGACAGACTAGGGAGAAGGATATAGCTAACCTACTCCTGAAACAATTAGCCATTGAAAACCCTATGAATAGCAGAGAAACATTGTCAGATATAGTGCTGGAAAATGAGTCCCCCAGGTTGGAAGGCACTTAATAGACAACTGAGGGAGAGTTGCCTTCTCAAAGTCAAGTCTATCTTAATGACAGGAATGGAGTAAACCCCCAGGGACCTCCATTTGCTGATGTGGCAGAACTCAAAATGAGAAGGAACAACTATAAATATCCATTAATAATTGGAATACAAATGATGTATATATATTCAAAGAGATATACAATCCTGGGCCTAGACTCTTCTATAATTAATTCTATCCCATTCGAGCATATGGGAATAGAAGAAAAGGAATTATATTTTATAGGTAATTATAGATAGATGCATATTTGGCTTTTTAAACATGTATTTGACTTTTTAAATTATTGTACACAACTGATGAAAATAGTAGGCATGGTGAGAATGGGAGGTGACTTATAAGGGATGTTGATAAACCATTATCATAACAAAATGAAACTGGAAACGATTTCATTTCCAGAGTGCAAGAAGAGGATAAATGTGAGAAATATTGCAGAAGTACAATTGAGAGGACAGGGCTGGTTTCTAAGACCTATACCATCCTCCGTGTCTGGGGTCAATTCTATTAATACTACTTCCATACTCCCCTTCCCCAGATTCTTGCCCTCCCTCTCAGTTTCTCTCTTTCTCTCTATCTCTTTCTCTCTCTCCCTGCCACACATACACCCCAACACACTTCTGCTGCCTCCACACTGTTGTAGCTACCACCCCATTAAACCATCATTCTTCCCTACACAAAATAGGACATTTTCCTGCATCTGTTTTGCCCTGGGGCCATGCCTCTTTGAAATGGCTGCTTAGAACACACACTTTTTAAAATTTAACAAGTATACCACAGATATCCCTGGCTCTTGTTAAATTCCTTATCCCTGACCATCAATCACATCTTCCCTCCATTCTTGAATGAAGCACAATTTAGAGAAGTGAGGATGAGTAAAAGTTACTGTTGCATACATTACTTGGCAATAAAAAAAAAATTTAGAATCCTAGCACTGGGGAGACTGAGGCAGGAGGCTTAGGAGTTCAAGGCCAGCCTGGTGTACACAGCAAGGCCATGTCTCAAAAAACAAAACAAAACAGAAACATTTTAGGTATCTTCACAATGTGCCTTAAATTCCAAAGAGCTACTTCTGTACTCCATTAACATTTGCTTTTCCAAACAGATGAATGCAGATTTCTTTTTTTCTTCCTCATTCAGAAGGTCATTTATCATCTGGATTTTTTTGTTTTGTTTTGTTTCTCTTTTATTAACTTACTCTCCCTCTGTATTGTCTTTCAAGTGCACACCTCCTGAAATTGCCTGTTGTGTTCTTTATGCTGCTACAAGAACAAGAGTACTTTGGTAAAAGAGTAGAATTAAGCCCATTCTTTCCTCTTCCTCCTCCTCCTCCTTCTTTTTTTTTTTTTTTTGAAGACAGGCTCTTGCTATATTGCCCAGGCTGGCCTGGAACTCCTGAGCTTAAGTGATCCTCCTGCCTCAGCCTCCCAAATAGGTAGGATTACAGGGGAATGACACTGCACTCTGCTAGTCTATTGTTTGTTCTTATATTCTTAATGCTAATCAATTTGACTGGCTGGTACTTTGATTTTAATAGAATATTAAACTCACCTGGGTGCAGTGGCACATGCCTGCAATCCCAGTGACTCAGGAGGTGGATGCAGGAGGATCCCAGGCTCAAGACCAGAGGCAGCCTGACTAATTTAGCAAGACCCTGTCTCAAAATAAAAAGTAAAAAATGGGTTGGGGTGTACCTCAGTGGTAGAGCACTTGAAAAGCATGCATGAAACCCTGGGTTCAAACCCCCAGTACCACAAACAAAAATTGAACTATCAATTATTCATAATAATAATTTATAATTTATTTATAATTTATAATAATTTACAGCTCACAGCTTATAAAATACACTTATAGGTTGGGGATGTAGCTCAGTAGTGGAGCACTTGCCTAGTATGCATGAGATCCTGGGTTTGATCCCCAGTGCCACCAAACAAAGTAAAATAAAATATGGAGTTAGATAATGAGCTAACCCACTTGTACATTTTATAAAAGCAAGAGCAAGAGAATTTAGTATATTTGTTTCTGATAACACAGCAAGTTAAACCTAGAAAGTGTCTTGATTCTATGCCAGTACCTTATGTTGTCTTTCTTTTCTTTTTCTTATATTAATATTGAATCATATAGATATATTTCTCTGGTAAAAAATTAAAACAAATATTTGAAGGTCCTTTGGTCTTCCCTGCACCTTCAGCCTTCTCCCTAGCAGTAACCACTGTTAACTTTGGTGTATGTTCTCTCACTTTTTTCTTTGCGTTTACTTACATAATTTGTGTGTATATATGCCTTTGTGCGTATATACACACATTCACAGTCATCGTGTGAACACATGCATGTGTGTTTTCTAAATGGCTTTTTTAACTAGTGAGTTTTTAAAAATATACCCAGTCTTATATAATCACAGTTGGATTACTTTTTATAAATGTGTATCTTAAGCTCCATGCATGGAAATAGATCTTCCTCTTACCTGTCCTCTTCTATAGCCTGATTGGATGTTTATCCATTTATTCATTCAGAGACTGAATGCCCACTACAGCCTAAACTCAAGAAGTTTATATTACATTTGTGAAAATAAAACTGTACAAATATATCAAACAACAAGTTGCCATTAAAGATATGTGATGAGTCATTGTATATTTCATTAGCTGAAAGATCTGAATTTGTTGTTCTTAGGTGCCATTGAGTCAGGTCCAACTCATAGCAATCTGCATAGGGTTTCCAATGGCTGATTGTTTTGAGATTGCTTCGGGAGTGGATTGCCACATCCTCCCATTTTTGTGGTTCTGGGGATCCAACCTGGGTCCTCAGAGAGTATAGAGCAGCACTCTATCCACTAAGCTAAACCCCAGCCCCAAAAGATCTGAATAGCACAGGAAAATAATTTTTAAATGTTTTATAAGTCTTTTTAAATGTCATTTCTTAAATTCCATGTTTGTTTTGGTTAAAAATATTTGGGTTTGAGCCAGGTGCAGTGGCGCATGCCTGTAATCCCAGCGGCTTGGGAGGCGGAGACAGGAAGATTGCAAGTTTGAGACCAGAGGCAGTCTGCATAATTTATCAAGACCCTGTATCAAAAAAAAAAGAAAAAAAAGAAAGAAAGAAAGAAAAAAGAAAAGAAAAGTAAAAACATGGCCCGAGGGTGCAGCTCAGTGGTCCAGCACTTGCAGAGCATGCAAGCCTGAGGCCCTGGGTTCAACCCCCAATACCAAAAAAAAAAAAAGAAATTGGGTTTGACTCCAGTTAGCCATAACAGGAGTATTAAAGCATTATAACTGAGATCCAAACTATCATTTAATTTATATAAGTTTAAAGCTTAGCTTTAAACTTATATAAATTAACTTAGCTTAGCATTAGCTTATATAAATTTAACATAGCTTAGCATTAAAATGTCAGTCTACTAACAATTCTATTTTCCCCAAACTTAAAAGCTGAGTATTCAGGTATTGTAAATGTTGCAGAAACAAACTGCAAGCAACTATCATCTGATGTTCTTGTTATTGTTGTGGTGGTGGTTGTTAGGGACCACTGAGTCAGATCCAACTCATAGTGACACTAAGTACAACAGAATGAAGCACTACCCAGCACTGTGCCACACACACTCTCTTATGTTTCTTCTCTTTTAGGGGCTTTACTCCATTCCAGTCATTAAGGTCAACTCTACTTTGAGGAGGCAACTCTTCCCCAGTCATTTCTTGAATGCCTTCTAGCCTAAGGGGCTCATTCTCTGTGACTATGTTTTACAGTGCCTCTCTGCTATCCATAGTGTTTTCAGTAGCTAATTGTTTTGGGAATAGGCTGCTGGTTCCTTTTCCCTAGTCTGTCTTAGTCTGGAAGCTCAGCTGAAACCTGTGCACCATGAATGGCCCTGCTGGTATGTTAAATACCAGTGGCATAGCTTTTAGCATCACAGCAACACACAAGTGCACAGCAAGGTAACAGACATGTGGGGGATGATACGTGATTTCTAAAATGTAAGAAAAAATATATTTGTTTTAGAATTGGCTTCGATACACAAAGTGGTGAGAAGCATTAAAATTTTTAGTTAGCTATTGATTTGGTAGCTAACTCTAAGCTCCTCTGGATGCACTTACGGAATTTGGGTATCTTAAGTAGAAGAAATCCTGGATCATGGGACTTCTCCACTGAAAAAACTGGATGTAGATTCTGACCTTGGGCCAGGCACATTTATATATAGTATTTCATTCAGTCACTCATAGACAGTTAAATCAGCGCTAAAAAGTTAAAATGATTTTACATGAAATGAGATTAATGTTCTCTGAGACCCTACACTGTAAAATAATTATTTTGCTGGTCATTTATTATAGTTAAAAGAAAATGCTATAAAATATTTAGATATCCCTTATTTGCTCCTTACATACAGTGAGTAGATACATATTCTTTTACTCTGACCAAATCCTAAAGCTTAAATTCTTTCTTTTGTTGTAATTATAATTTATAATAATTTTAACAATAGTAAATACTTAAATATACAAGAATAGTCTAAAACAAAAATAGGAGTTCTAGATCTTATTTGCTCTAATACTAGTTTACTTTGAAATATCAAATGAACTATTCCATATTTCTAACCTTATTTCACTTTTAAATTGGGAGAAGATTTTCTACGGCATATGATAAATTGTTTGAAAACCCTAGGTACAAGGTACTATATAGATTTGAAGTGATAGACATTCAAAGTAGAGAGAGAGGTGGTTTAGGTTGAAAGATGTCCTTATCATTTTACTATGAGTGATAATCCCCTTGAGCTATATTTTTAAAGCCAAATATTTGTCTTTATAGTTCTATGAGGGAAAATAAAGCCAAGTGGGAGTGTTGCTTATTCCTGTATTTGACTACACAATGATGGACAATAATCTCCATCATTTGGATCTGAAGCCTATAAGACATTAAATATTAGCAGGACCTTTACTAGAAACCAACACAGCTCAAAAAATAGTTCCAATCCCCAAGGTCTTGCCCTCAAACTAAAAAGGAAAATAAACAGTGTTAAAGCATTTTGAATATATGGCATGTAAAATCCAGTTGTGATCCTTTTTGACATATTTTGCTTGCTAGTTTACAACTTGAGTTTCAAATCTTAGTGTCTAATATTTATTATCTAATATCTATTATTTCTAATATTTAACATTAATTTTACTAAGTTAGAAAGTCTCTTAGAAAAAAAAAGAAAATCAGGATTTTTAAATGAGATAGAGACTGCTTGGTAAACAGATTATTCTGATTTATTGAAGAAATTGAGAGTGAAAGACTGGTCTGAGAAGTTTACCAATAATCCTGACAGGTAAAGACAGGTAAGAAAATTCGATCGGTCATAGCAAATTGATTTATGCTTCTTAACAGATTCATTTACTTACCTATTTACTTATTTTTGTGATGCTGGGAATGGAACCCAGGGCCTTGAAAATCCTAGGCAAGGACTCTCCTACTAAGCTATATCTCTACCTCTGGGTGTTTTGAGACAGGATCTCACTATGTAACCCCAGGCTCACTTCAAACTCTCAATCCTCCTGCCTCCACCTCCCAAGTGCTGGGATTACAGGCATGTACCACTACATGTGGCACTTGTTGAATGTTTTTCAAAAGAGGAAATTATTGTGATAACACATTAAAGAAAATTTTGGTAGTTTTTTTGCATGCCCAGGGGAGAGGAAAGCTGGAAGCCAGTAAAGAAGTGGTAGCAATTGAAAACAAGTTATATGAGCAATTTAGATTGTAGAATATTCAGAAAGGAATGGATCTTTAAAATATAACATGGTTTAAAAAACTGTTCAAAGGACCTCTTATGGAGTACCAGTGACTAAAGGGCCCAGCACTTCACTGTAAGTGTCCACCTTAATTTTGCCACAACCTCCTGCACATTGTGATACACACCTGATCGCAGCACTCAGAATCTCAAGGTCAAGGTCAGCCTGGGCTACATAGCAAGATCCTCTGTCAAAATAAAAATAGAAAACAAATTTTCATTTCCTATCACCTGGCTACCTTCTCTAGACACCCTATCTAAAATATCTAGTTTACCATTTTCCTCCCCCATTAGAATGTAAATTCCATAAAGTTAAGAATATCTCTCTGTCTTTTAATAGCAATATCCTCAGTGCTGAGAAGAGTATTCAGTAAATGAATTGTGGATTAACCAGCAGTGTATTGAACTACAGCCTCTTAATGTAGTATTTAGCATCAGTGAATAAGGGTCAAATAATCTTAACTTTGATAGAGACTTCAGAGATCATGCTGCCCACAGCTTCTGTAATACCTATGTGTGGATATTTGAGGAAGAGTGTTACTACTGATTCTCACCTTGACCTTGGGACTAACAACTGGGATTTAGTGCTTTTCTCCTCTCTTCTTTTGGGGATCCAAAGTACATTATTTCCCTAGTGTTCTAGTGTGATGACAATGATCTGTTCCGATCTCCCATATAATGAGGGAATTCTTTCCATGGCATGTATTTCAGTGGGTCTTTTCTAGAAATAAAGAGCACACTATTGGGATGTGACTGTGTATTTCATTCAAGAAGTACTTACTGAATGGCTACTATGTGCTAGGCTAAGGATACAGTGATAAAAAGATGTGTTTCCTGCCTTGTGGGATTTACAAGCTGGTGAAATTTTACTAGCAGCAAATGAAGTCTCTAAACTCTTTCCCTGTCCTCTATTTGCAAAGCTCTTTGGAATGAAAAGGCAAAATTATTGGAAGAAATAAAGAATAATGAGAGTTAAACTTCCACTAAAAAATCCACATTTTAGTTTGTAGGGTTTTAAAATTCAACGTGGTGATTCAATTCAACAAACATCTGCTGAGCATCAATATCCCTTGGCTAGATTCTGGGAATGAGAGCTGAGTAAGATACAGTGCCTAACTCACAAGAGGGAAAATGTAAATATATAAATACTGTTCCATCTGATGAGTGCCATATGTACAATCATCTCCTAATATCTGCTGGGGATTTGTTCCCAGGACTCCTCATGGGTACCAAAATCAGAGATGTTTAAGTGCTTTATATAGAATGGCAGAATACTTGTGTATAACCTATAAACATCCTCCCATATGCTTTAAATCAATCTCTGTTACTTACAATACCTAATCCAATGTAAATGCTGTCTAAATACTATGTTGTATCGTTTAGAGAGTAATGACATGAAAAAGAAGTCTTTTTAGTACAGGTACAATTTTTTTTGAGTGTTTTCTATCCACGTTGTTGTTGTTGTTAGATGCCATCGAGTCCGTATCCGACTCATAGCGACCCTCATAGGGTTTTCAATGGCTGACTGTTTCGGGATTGCCTTGGGAGTGGATTGCCAGATCCTTCTCCCATTTTTGCAGTGCTGGGAATCGAACTCCGGACCTCAGAGACTGCAGCACAGTGCTCTACCAACTGAGCTAAATCCCAGCCCCTTTCTATCCACAGTTGGTTCAATTTTTGGATGTAGAACCTGAAGATGTAGAGGGCTGACTATCTGGTTTTTGGGTGATCCATTACATTGCACAGTCCTAGCTAATATAAAATCCTTTCTCATACTAAACTAAACCAATCACTATTTAATTTCTCTTTGCTGCTCCCAGTATTGTCCTCTGAACTCTTCTTTGAATTATTGTTGTTAGGTGCCATCGAGTCGTGTCTGACTCATAGCGACCCTCATAGGGTTTTCAATGGCAGATTGTTTCGGGATTGCTTTGGGAGTGGGTTGCCACATCCTTCTCCCATTTTTGCGGTGCTGGGAATTGATCCAGGGTCCTCAGAGACTGCAGAGCAGCACTCTACCAACTGAGCTAAATCCCAGCCCTCTTCTTTGAATTAGTTAACCAAAAACATTTGTTACAGAGCTACCGTGTGTCAGACTTTGCCAGGTTCTATTCAGACAAATAGGGCATGATCCTTTGCTCCTGAAAAGATTAGGCTATAATTCTGCAACATCAAGGACATTGCTTAACCTCTCTGAGCTTAGTTTCCTAACTTAGAAATCAACGGTAGTATTAGTACCAACTTCCTAGAATTGCTGTAAAGATTAAATGAATAATGTGCACTTGATACACCACTTTCAACAAATGCTAGCTATTAGTATTCCTGTGGATTAAAGTGGGATTCAGATAAGTAGAGTAGTACTTGCAGAGTTGATATGAGTGCCCTAGCAGGAGTAAACACACAGTGCTGTGAGTATATTTCAGAGCAACACCTAATCTTGGTTGAGAAAGCTGGGGAAACATCATGCAAGGAAAAGAGATCTGAACTCAGTGTTGAAGGACTAAATAGTAGAGATGGGAAGGGCACAGGTAACTCAGAGAAAGAGGTTATAGAGGTACTTTCAGGATACTTCAATTGTTTGAATTTGCTATTTTAGGAAACCTAGAATGTGAATGGGCTTCCATGCCATGCTAAGTAACTAAGGATGTATTATGAAGGGAGTGGGGAACAATTGAAAGAGCTCTGCACAATTGAACTTTTCAACTTTGGAAAATCTCTCTGGCTGTAGTAGAGACAAAAGGGGCAAGAGGGAGGCAGGAAAACCAGTGAGAATGGTATTACTATATTCCTACTGAGAAACGTCCTAAATTAGGGCAGTAATGTAGCAGAGTGGGGACTGATGGAAGACAGAATTAGGGCTTAATGACCAAATAGGTGTAGATGGAGGAAGAGGAGGAGAAGAAATATGAAAGATAATTCTTAAATGACTGCCTTGAGTGAATGAATGAAAGGTGCTGACAGTTCCTAGGTAAAATGGGGGTGGGTGGTAAATTCAATTGTAAAAAATGTTGAATTTAGCCCTTTGACTACCAGCAGAATACATATGTCCCATGAAATTTCACAGAAATACCAGAGGGATTTTCTGCCATTAAATATGCACCGTGTTGTCCCAGTGGATTTCAAAGTGCCAAATGATTTTCAGTCATGGCCTGATAATCTTTGTAAGCCCGTATACAAACTAATGTTTGCAGTTGTTATGTGAACAGAAAAGATCAAGTGAAATTCTAGATACTGATCCCAGGGAAGTTATATTGGTATTGAGATGTATGCTTGTAATGAACTACAAACAGACTCCCAAACTATGGGTCTCATAACTCTTCAATGGGAAATGAAGCAATAAAATCAGCTATTGCTCGCAGTAGGTATCAGTCATTACTATCTAAATTGTATTTCAGTAAGCCATAACAACCTGCTGATGCTTCCAAATGTACCACATAGATTAAGTAGTTTCGTGTCTGAGGTACACATTCCAAAAAGCAAAGCAGAACAGAACACAGATGACTCCATGACAAAGATCAAAGACAGATCAAACCTAAAACAGTATTTACCACTAAAACCAGTCAAAAGAGGGATCAAAACTTGGGGACAGTGCAGTTCTGTGACAGGATATACTTATGATTTGAAAGTTTATTCTGGGAAACTGCAGAAGTCCGTTCTCAACAGAAAATAACTGAATGATTGTTGTTGTTGTTGTTAGGTGCTGTTGAGTCAGTATCCGATTCATAGCGACCCTCATAGGGTTTTCAATGGCAGACTGTTTCGAGATTGCCTTGGGAGTGGATTGCCAGGCCCTTCTCCCAGTTTTGTGGTGCTGGGAATTGAACTCAGGACCTCAGAGACTGCAGCGCATCGCTCTACCAACTGAGCTAAATCCCAGCCCAACTGACTGATTAGGTACTCTTAATCTGTCAAAAACTTGGAAGTGTACATCTTTTTAATACCCTCCCATTTCCAGCAGGTTGTACTTGTTTTTTTTTGGGGGGGGGGTTGTTTTTTTCAAGAAAAGACATGCCAAAATTTCAGGGAAAATTGAAAAGAGGAGCATTTCAACATTTTGCTCATCAGAAGGGAACATTAGCTGCAAGGTGGCAGGATAACAAAGAAGTCACTGTTATAAGTCATTGTCATGATTGTACTGTAGAGAAAACCAATAGGAAACAAAGACAGGAACAAAATGAATGTTGATTGTCCATCACCCATTTGTTCTTGTAAGAGGCTTATGGATAGAGCAGATCTTTGGGATCAAGTAAGTGTGTACGAATTTGACAGAAAATCATGAAAGTGGTAGAAAAAGATATTTTACAAACTATTGATGGTAGCTATTATACATGCATGGATCCTGTACAATAAAACATCCAGAAACATGACAGTATTGCTTCAACTTGTAGTTTAGTTGGCAGAGAAAATGATTGCCACAGGTAGAAAGAATAGTAAGGTAAAACACAAGTCAGGCAGATGCAAGCCTTCAAACATTGCAAAACTCATGGTCATCATGAGTGATCACCTACCTGTTGAACTACAGAAAGAAGATGTACTAGATGTTCAAAAAGTACACTTGAGGCAAGAACAAAAACTGTACAATGTGCAATGTACCATTGTCTAAAAGTTGTTCTACACCTTATCACACATAAAATACTATTGTATATCACATTAGTTTTTCTGTCATTGTTTTTGTATTTCCGACTGAATTTTTGGTATAGTGATTACATGCCACTTTTTCTTATTTACCTAATTATACATTTTTCTTATGAGATAATTTTGCATTCAAATGATGCACCTCACTAATTACATGATGATTTTATTCATGCATTCCAATTGTTTTGCTAATTGTGTTCTTGTTTTCATTGTAATGAAGTTTCTAGAAATAAAATACTGTCATGCATTTTGATTTGAAAATATTAGTCAAAGGGTTAAGAAAGTATATTAAATCAGACATTTAGAACTGGTCTGATGCTTCAGCTTAGGGACTTATCAACAAGTGTTAGTTTTATGCAGATGGTGTATAGAGAAAGGCCAAAATTATGGGATAAGCAGCTCTTAAGTTCAGTTGAAAAAGTCCAGGAATGTTAGAGGAAGGTCAAGAAGTAGTACTATTGCAGAAATGAAGGGGGGGGTGAGTTTTAAAAGAAGTCACAATCACAAATAACTTAAGAGGATAAGAAAAAATTGTTTTTGGATTTAGCAACTAGGAAGTCATTGGGCAAGAGCCATTTCAGAGTAGTGAAGGGACCAGAATCTAAATTGCAAGATAGTGTGGAGTTGATGGGAAGTGAGTGCGGAAGACAGTGCCCCAGGCTCTTGTTGCAAAAGCTGCAGAGAGTAGAGGAGAGATAGCACAGCCCCTGGAGGGCAAAGGACAACGGGTCTGGTTTATTTAAAGATAAAGTAGGCTTGACCTCCTTCCTATGTTGACAGATAAGAGCTCAGAGAAAGAGAGAGTAGGAGATACAGAATAGAATGTAAATAAGTAATAAAACAGGATTCCTGAGAAGGCTGAAGAGGATATCCACTGGAAGAGTGTGTCTTGAACAAGAAGAGGGGCAGCTCTTCCACTAAATCTATGGAGATACACTGAAGTCTGAGGAACTTGAAGTTATTGATCATCTCTCAGAGGCTGTTATCTTCTGAAAGTGATGAGGGTCATGGTGGGGGGATTGATGTATGGGAACTTGAAAAGTTCCCTTGAAAACTGAGAGATGGAGGCATTGGCACCTATGCTTTGTCAGTGTGCCACTTTAGTGGTGGAGAGCCCACACTAATTTGGGACTGGGTGGGGTATGATCAGCACAGTATAAGGCCAGACCACTGTTTCCCTTCCACTGTTTATTCTCTTGTTTGGACTTTTAAATTTTTACTAATGTGGCCTCTGACTTGAATGAGCTGTTTTTTAAAGAGTTCCTTCTACTGAAAGACCAAGAAAAAACATTTTTTTCCCCGAAGCCAAGGTTAGAGGAAAATGAATCATTAATGGTGACTATTCAGAACAATGAGCTACTTATAAAAGTCAAGAATTAAATAAAAACTTGTTAGAATTTAATTGGAAACCCACCTAAATATTTTCAACATAGTAATAAACACAAGAAAGACTTAGTTGATAAATGAAGGCCTGCTTAATTTGTTTTTAAAGTATCTGTTGAATGTTGAATGGAAATGGTATAGACATCAAATATGCAGACTATGTGAATCTACCATTATTCCCAACCATTGGGAATGAAACTCAGCAACAGATGGGTTTTGATTTCCAAAACATTGTTTATTTATTTTCTATTCCCCATTATTCTGTACCTGGCAAGGTAACATTTATATTAACTCCCTGAGCCCATTTGGGTTTGTTACTTCTTACTTTTGGGTACAGTAAAATCTGCCAGTTGACTAGATCAGGTGAACATAACCAGTCATGTTATGTTAATCTCAAATAGAATTGCTTTCACTGTATTGCTATTTTGTGTGAAACTGTTGGCTTGTGTTGAAGGGTGCAATAATAAAGACATCTTCATAAAACATTTGTGATTATTATAAACAGTGAATATTTTGATTTGGGGGGGACAGTCCCACTTCATAACTGTTTGCTCACCATAATGTCTGTTAAGTTCCACTTGCACTCAAAAAATGTCACTGTTATGTGATCAGGATATTGTTTTCTCATTATTCAATGCCCTTTTGATGAGGCACTTTATGAGAAGCTTTTGATCCTGTTCACTAGGATCTATCTGTGCTGTTTCTGAGCAGTTGTATTGTTCTCATACATACATGATGACTCATAACTGCTCAGGTTTCCCTTTTTAGGTAGGAGTTTAAAAGCTTAGGGCCAAATTTGCCACTAGCCTCAAAACAAGTATACAGAGCTCTATGGTATATATTTTTGTTTTAATCTTCTTTGTCCTTTTTCTTGTTTCTTTCTTCCTCACCTTTTTCTTATATCTTGAAATCTAAATCCTTGTCAAATATCTTAAATTCTCTTTGAAATAAGCCAGTAAATATAGAAGCACAAGACAAACAAATATACCTCTTCTGAAATTTATCTGCTAATCCTCCATGACTGAAGAGTGGCTGTTTTTCAGTGTGATTGTGTAGTGTTCCCATTTTTGTCTGTTTTTTGATTATTGATAACTTTTGAATGGACTATCAGATTTTGACCAACTGAGATGCATTATTTAGAACATGAAGACAACATTCACGGTGTAGTGGTGCACACCTGTAATCTCAGAACTCAGGAAGCAGAGGCAAGAGTCTGGGTTGCATAGCAAGACACTATCTCAAAAAGCAAAAAGTTTTAAAAAATTAAAAGAATATAAGATAACTATGCTTCCGAGTTGATTTCTGATCAGTCTGCCACTTTAAAAATGTATCTAATTACATTTTTCAAATGTTTTTTATCTTTGATTGCAGAGCTTGAAAAGGGAGGCAATTTCGTTTACTGTAAAGAAGCACATAATTTATAATCTGAGAAATCCTATCTCTATCACTTACAGTGTGACTTTGGAAAAAGCATTCACCTTCTCTACATCTCAGGTTTTTCACCTGTAGATTAGAGATACATTAATTGTTAAAGAAGATATGCCTGGCAAATACATGCCTAGTACATTTTTCATATTATTATTGTTAACGTTTTAATTCACAAGCTATTAATACAAAGAACTTTACACTTGGGTAAGAACTGCCATTTCTTTCTCTTTTTTAAACAACAACAACAAAAAAAAAAAAAACTTTAAAATTTAGCTATATAGGACTTCTCTACTGGCTGCATAGCAAGCTAGATAGTTTTGGCCCTCCCACAGCTAAACTCCTAGATACTGGATAAAGTACAATAAGCAAATATACTCTTAAGTTTATAATGGAGCTTGAAAGAAGGAAAAAAAAAACATTTCCACCCACCCCTACAAAAATAAATAAATACAACCGAAATCAGAGCAGTAACTAATTAAAGAATTGTGGCTATTTTGAGGGCACATTCCAACATCAGGAACCTAGAGTCCTAGACATCATACAGCATTCAGAGGTCAGGAAACCTGATCTGAAGGCCCATACACATCGGGAGAGGTAATTCTGAGATACTCCCCATTCTCACCAAACAAAACTGAGACACCTGAAGAGGCTACAGCTTCAGCGAATGAATGACTGAAGAAAATCCCCTGCAGTAACATGAGCAAATAAGAAAACTTGTTTATCTCTGTCATAGCTTCAAAAGGAAAACAATAAAAAAGACTGTATAATGTGTTTTCACGTGGGTTTGGGGTGGACATTTACATATTCCTTATGGCCAGGACCAAGAAATTAAAACAATCCCAGGTTGGTAACACCTCCTGGTACCTAGCAGGAATAGAAATTCAACCAAATATGAATACACAATAAAAAATCAAATGCATAATGAATAAAAAACAACAGATTTAGACCTGTAAGGACTTCTAATTTAGCATTGTATTATAATACACAGAATATAAAGTAACTAAATATGATATTTAAGTAACAGAATTGAGAGCATGAGCAAAACCAAACTAAACAAACACAAAAAGTATCCAAAACAAAAGCAAACAAAAAATAACCAATATATGACTAAGCAGATTTTAAAACACACCAAACGCAACTTTTAGACAAATATAATCATTTAAAAAGAAACACATTGGATAAACAGCAGATTAGGCATAGCTGACAAAAGAATTAATGAATTGGAAGAAAATCTGAAAATATTTTCCATAAGCTTTTAAATAAATGAACAAAGTTTCAAAAAAGAGAGAACAGAAAAAATAAGGAGATGAAGCATTTTTAAAATTATACATAAACATGCCATAAATCTTTCAGAATTGAGGAAAATCATTTCTCAGATTCAAGGAGCCCAGTGAAATCCCAAGTAGGGCAAGGAATAAGAAATCCACATTTAGACCCATTGTAGTGAAGCTGAGCTACTCCTAAAACGAAGAGAGAGGTAGGAAGCCAGAGAAAAGATGATCACTCTCAAAGAAGTGTCCCCAACAGCAGCGAATAAACCAGAAGCAGGGAAGTAATATCACCAAAGTGCTAACAGAAAGTAACTTTCAACTTAGAATTGTGTACTCAAAGAAACTATAGTTCAAAATGATAATGAAATAAAGATGCTTTCAGACAAACAAAAATGCTGTAATCATAGTGTTCTAAGCATAAAGTATATCCTTCTCCCAAAGTGTTTCCCTGTGTGTCTCCTTTTGTATGTCCAAGAGACTAATTAAACTTTTAACAATTAAGCCATCTTTTTGCATAAATAAAGGCTCACCACTGAGAGTCCTTGTTTCACGGAAGTAATAAAATTGTAACACCACCAGTGAGATAATTAGAAACTAGTCTATCTCATAAAAATCACAATGAAATGGAAAAGAAGAGGAAACTTTCTTGGTTAGAATATGTGTTCCCTACAACAGTTTTTCTAGAATATGCTTTTTTGGTTTTTTGTTTTGTTTTGTTTTGTTTTTGAGCCTATGGTACCCTCTTTCAAACATCTCTGCACGTATATTAGACCATTAACTTCTAACAATGCTAAGCAAAATATGTATTCCGGTTCCATAGGCAATCAGGAATGATACAGCGATATCTTAGGAAAATTACCTCAGTTTTGTCCTAATAGATTTATAGGGTAGTTATATTCAACATTTCATTTGAAAAATGTGACAGATGCTTCATTTGAGACAAGCAATGATTTTAGTTTAAGCAACAATTTTGTCATTTATTCATCTCTTCTTAATATGTTTAGATAATTCTTTGTGATAGCAGAGATTGTTTAATGTCCTGCTCTGAAATGCCCTGCTGGATACCTCTTCTCAAATGATTGTAAAACTAGAAAAAGAATCCAAAAATGTGTGTCCCCAGTTCTTATTATTGAATTTATGTACATATCTCAGTAGGAGAAGAAATACACTAAGAAATACATATACATTTTGTATGCCTGTGTAAAACTCCTTTTTTATTTCTTTTTTTGGGGCCTAGCACATGCAAGGCAGGTGCTCTACCACTGAGCTACATCTCCAGCCCTAAAACTTCTTTTTCAAGTTGAACATGATGCCTGGAGATATTTTATGTTGACATGGGGCATACACAGTATGTCTGATATATCATGGAACAAGTTTTATTCCAGCATTGTTAATGAAGACTCTGGGTTAAGCTTTCCATACCCTAGTATCGGTAAGAGGATAGGGAAATTTACAAGCAAGGTATAGACAGTACAGAGAGAAAAATAAAAGCTATAGGACAGTAATGTTCAACAAATATAATGGATATGTTTTCAAATTCCACATACTAACTAACTTTGGCTGCAGCTATTATTTGAGCTCCTGGGCAAGACGACAACAAAAAACAGCTCCTTGAGCCTTTTGAATTTAAGATCTGTGATACTATATTGTGTTGACATCAAGAGTCTTGGCACTCAGTAAACAGAAAATAAGATATCACATTTCATAAAGATATTCTTAACTGGAAAAGCCGAGAGGCTATTCTATGAGTAAAGCCCTGGTTCTACCACTGAACTGCACCCTCAGCCCCTTTTTTACTTTATATTTTTATGCTGGATCTCGCTAAATTGCTCAGGCTGTCGCTGGCCTGGAACTCACGATCTTCTGCCTCAGCCTCCCATGTAGCTGGGATTATAAGTATTTACCATAGCACCCTGGCTGGGATTTAGCTCAGTTGGTAGGGTGCCGCTCTGCAGCCTCTGGGGTCCCGAGTTTGATTCCCAGCATCCGCCAAATGGGAGAAGGACGCGGTAATCCACTCCTGAGGCAATCCCAAAACAGTCAGTTATTGAAAACCCCATAAGAGTTGCTATGAGTCTGACATGACTCACCAGCACTTAACAACAACAAAGGCACCCTACAAGTCATTACATTTTTATGCCTCATCTTTTCCATCTTAAAACATGTTACCTCTTGCTAATTAATAAACTGTACTCTTGTCAGAGCCCCCACAGAACTACACAAAGAACTATGTTTTGTTTTGTTTTCTTGGTGTTTTTTGCTTTGTTGTTGTTTGTTTTTGAGATACCCTGGGTCGGCCTTGAACTTGAGATTCTCCTGCCTCAGCCTTTCTAGTGCTGAGATTACAGACATGTGCCACCATGCCTGGCTTCTATGTGTAGTGTTTTGTTTTGTTTTTCCAGTACTTGGGTGCTGAACCCAAGTCCTTGCATGAACTTTGCAAGTGCTATATCACTGAGGAGCAGCCCTAACCCCTTTTTAAACTGTTTATCTTAAGACAAGAAGGGTCTCACTAAGTTATGCAGGCTGCCTCTGGCCTCAAATCTGTGATCCTTCTGCCTCTGCCTCCCAAGTTGCTGGAGCTTCAGGGGTGTGCCACTGCACCCAGCTCTATGTGTAGTTTTTTTTTTTAAGAGAGAAAGTAAAAGGTATGAGAAAAGACCTCTACATGTCAAATTTAGATTAAGTCCTGAACAAAACAGACTTTCCCTAAAGGATTAATAAGGTTTTGAAACAAAAGAAGCTAGACAATTGCAGAAACTTTGGAACAGCTTTACCTGGAAATGGTAAAGCTAGCTTGTCATAGGGGAAGAAAATGAGGTGTGTGTTTGAATGATGTCATCCACTCCAGAACTGACGGTTTTTTCTGCTATTTGAGTTTTCAGCTATTGCAATTTCCTTTATCATGGCACCGAATGAAACTACTGATAGGTCTAAGGGCAGTCAACTCCAGGTTTCCATCTGTTATGTTCATACCACACTATCAAAAAATCTATTTTAAGAACCCCTTTTGAAAACTTTAGAAGTAACCAGTATCTTTGAAATAGTGAAAACCTCTTTATCAAGCAAAACTTCAACTATGCCTCTCAATCTTTTCCAATTATGTCTATAACCCGTACCCCAGATGGTAATCTTTGTATTGTAAAATGGGACAAACATGGGTGATTGCTTATAGAAAAGACTGTGTCCACCCAGCTGCCCCAATGTGTTGAAACACCTATAAGTCATTCAGGCACAAAGGATGTTCTACTCTAGAATAGCTGTGGTGTTCGGCAGAGAAAGAAGCTCCACGTATCAATGAATCTCAGTATTGAGGCTTTACATCAAAATCTCAGTCAATAGTCCTGAAAGAAATCTTGCCTATTGCTGGGGAAAGTGAGTGAGCCTTTAAAATAATTTTGTCAACCTGGATGTGATGGCGCACACCTGTAATCCTAGTGACTCAGGAGGCAGAGGCAGGAGGATCACAGGTACAAGGCCAGAAGCAGCCTGCATAATTTAGCATGACCCTGTCTCAAGACAAAAAAATAAAAAAAGGGCTGAGGCTGCAGCTCAGTTGTAGAGCACTTGCAAAGTATGTGCAAGGCCCCAGGTTCAACCCCCTAGTACTACAAGTAAATAAATAAATATAAAATAAAGTAATTTTGTCGAGAACTATGAATATATGATACTCAACTACACAGAAATTGGCTGACTTCACCAAGAACAAATCTGGATGAGCTTGACTGAAGTTCAAACATTTTATTTTTGTTGTAGATTGCCAAAAGAAAATAAAAACCCCTCTAAGAACAGTTTGACAGGGAAAAGCCCACTTATGGGCTTCTTTAACAAATAACTGAGATAAATTGTTTGATCTTAAGATCGTAGAAGATGCGATTTGAGAGGAATGATCATGTCAAATGTCCAGTGATGGAGGAAATGCTTCTACAACTGCTGCGATAAAGCTCTATCAGTTTCTCTGTAGCAGAGATTCACAAAAACAAGAAAGATTATAACTGCAGACATTACAGATGACATATTTGCGCTAACGCAAAGACCCTTGTCAATGTCAACTTCACAATCAGGACAGAGCCTTCTCAGTGAAATTTTCTTTTGAGCAGAATTAAAACTATTTGTTTTCTCTGAACAGTTTACTTATTTTTTGTCCTTTTTCAGAATTAATTAATTTTTGCATGAAAAAACAAGGAAGATCTTAGTAAATCTTAGTAAAGTTTCTTAAAAATGTTTCTATATAAGGAAGAAGCCTGTAGCTGTACCACTGTGGCGTCCAATCCCATCAGATCCCGGAGGCTAAGCAGAGTCGAGCCTGGTTAGTACTTGGATGGGAGACCGCCTGGGAACACCAGGTGCTGTAGGCTTGTGAGAAGGACCTGGCAACCCCCACTCCCAAAAAACAATCAGCCATTGAAAACCTATGAATAACAGAGAAGCACTAACTACTGTTTCACCTGTTGTGCGTAGGGTCGCTATGAGTCAGAACCGACTTGACGACACCTCACAACAATATAAGGAAAACCCATTAAATGCAATAAAAGTAATTTTATGTGAACATTTTGGAGTGTGCTTTATGTAGATATTTTGGAGAGAGAATCTATAGCTTTCATTTGATTCACAACCACTCATTCCTCAACCTCAAAGTTCATGTTGTTGTTAGGTGCCGTTCGGTCAGTGTCCGACTCATAGGGACTCTTCATACAACAGGCAAAACACTATTATTAGTGCTTCTCTGCCATTCATAGGGTTTTTAATGGCTAATTGTTTTTTATGGGGAGTGGTTACTGGGTCCTTCTCCCAAGCCTACAGTACCTGGTGTTCGCAGGCCGTCTCCCATCCAAGTACTAAACAGTTCTGACCCTGTTTAGCTTCTGTTATCTGATGAGATCGGACACCACAGTGGTAGGGCTGTAGGCTCAAAGTTCGTAGATTAGTAATATAGAGTACAGAATACCATTCAGGTCATATAATCCTTCCTTTGAACTCCCAGTAACCTAATTGTTATCAGTACGTTTTTAGTAGTGGGTATCCTTTTTAGGGACCTGGGATTGGGCTCAGTTGGTAGAGTGCTGCTCTGCACTCTCTAAGGACCCAGATTTGATACCCAGCACTGCAAAAATGGGAGAAGGATGTGGTAATCCACTCCCCAAGCAATCCTGGAACAATCAGTTATTAACTTGACAGCACCTAACAAGAGTCAACATCGTATCATTACAATAATTTCTTAGTATTCCTTCAGGAATAACAAGTATGGTAGCCTCACAATAACATGTTGCTATTTCTTCCCTCTAGGCCTTTAGCTATTGTTGCATATATTTCTCTTAAACATTATACTAATACACATTTTTAGGAATACATACATGTTAAGCCTACAACAAGGAATAATAGTTTAAATACAACTTTCTACATGGAAATTCCTCTATAAAACTAAGTGGTCATGAATTTTACATTTTATTTTATATACCTTACCTTCCTAACTAAATTAAAGGTAGCATTTTGTTTAAAACACAACATAGTGAAAACAAAGATGCTCAAAAAGCATCTGGTTCACTCTATTTTAATAAAGAGTAATTTAATGTCTATTAAAGAGGGCTTAAGATATTAAATTTCAAAATACAAAAAACTCTTATGTGTTATAATAAGTACATCTTCATCATGTTCTTTTTTGTTATTTTATTAGTAACTTTTTAGTGTACAACTTAATGGGTTTCATTACATTTCCATATGTGCATTTCATTGTACATCATTCATCACGCTCTTTTAGTTTCATCTCTAGCTCTTTCTTATCATTGGTTTGTTACCTGAAGGATTCCTTCCAAGTAGCTATGACTTCATAATTTACAAGGAAGCACACACTCCTACAAAGCCCCCAAACTCACTTCAGTATGAGAAGTTGTTCTTTTTTCACAGACCCAGGAAGTGTTAGGGGGAAAGTCACTGAAAGGACTTGGCAGCTCACTCCTGAAACAATCAGCCATTGAAAATCCTGTGAATAGCAGAGAAGCACTGACAATAGTGCTTGGCAAGGCATAGTGTTGAGTAGTGTTTCATTATGTTGTACATAGAGTCGCTATTAGTTGGACCTGACTCAATGGCACCTAACAACAACAGTGGCCCAAAACAAACTAATACTAAATCAACTCCTTTTACTCAGATATTTCCTTGACAATATCAATTATAAAACAGATAATCGTATTAGAACAATGAGATTTGAAAGCAAGTTGCACATTGATATGCAAAACATATGATGAAAATACAGTTCTTTTTTTTTCAATCTATGGAAACCCAAAATACATACAAATACAGTATTTCATTTTATTTGCACATTAAATTTTGATGGGGATATAAAGAATGTCCATTAGCAATTGATTTCTCTTAAAAGTAAGAATCTGATATGCTGACCTGGTTTGTATAATATCTGAAAAAGCAATTCTATAATACTATTCATAACAAAAATAGTCATAGTTCTAAGTGATTTTCAGGCACAGAACCTATAGCATTGTTCTTTATATTCTCTACAGCACCCCAGCTCAATGCTGCACTCAGAGTAGGTACTGATTATTTGCTAAATACATAAATCAGCAGGGCTATGATAGATGCTGCTATTATCCTGTGTGCTTCTTTCCATTTTCTAACAGATTAACTCTATTTGCTATCTTTAGACTAACACCTTCAAAACATTAAACTTAAAACATCAGATTCCTCATGATACTATACGATATGTGAATATCAAATATATCTGTATCTTGTCCACTGGCGTACATAGGTCAGGCCATTTTAAAGAGCTGTCACTCACCTTCTTCCTGATGAACAAAATGATTTTAGCCAAGTTAATATTTAGATGGGGTGTAACTGTTTAATTGCTTTTTGTTTGTTATTTTTCCCAATTCCATATGTGAACTCAAGAATTTGGGTGTGCTAAATACTCAAATGATAGGGCCAGATACACCATTATAAATTGTTGTTTAGTAAATACTGCACTTGATGTTGCTGCTAAAGCTGGTGGGCTGATGTTTACTCTACTGAATGTGTCACTGCCCATTATTTTCCTCATGGGTTTACTTTTTCCCCAGTGGTTTCTTTTCCCTTATTTGTTATGACTTCTTTACTCTTTTAGAACGCTTAGTTTTTAAATTTCTTTTAAAACAGTGACCTATGGGTTGCATTTACATATTCATGGATACAGCAGGGCATTCTGTCATTTTCTTTCTTGTTCTGGTTGCTGTGGAAATGAAGAACTTAATGAATCCACAGGGCTGCCACAGCTGGTCTCACAGGTTGAGCTGTAGGCCATTCTGAGGGTGTTATTTTTGCAATGTGAATGGAGGGCACCCCTGCCACAATTCGGGTTCTCTGAGAAGCTGACCCAGAGACAAGGATTTAAGATCAAGGGTTCATTCAGGAAATGGAGAAAACAAAAGGGTAGGAAAGCAGGGAAGTGATCCCAGGGAGAGAAGATAGCTAATAAAGGATGCATCAAGGCATCTACTCCATTAAGCAGCTGGAGCTTAATTCCATGGGGAAACTGGGAAATAGTTCAAAATACATGCTTCAGATGATCCCAACCAAGGGGCAAGAAAGCTGTAATATTTATGTACCAACTCCTGAGATGAGTCATTGGGTTAGGGCTTTAGGGTAGGCATGGGTGTGTCAACTTGACATGCTGGCCTGTTGGAAGCGTGGCCTGGGGCTTTCTGTGGTTCTGGAGTAGGATGTAGGTAGGATGGGGAATAGAACTAAGGAGGCTTTAGGGCAGAGATTCAGACATTGACAGTGGAAGTCAGCCAGAGCATAGTGAAAGTCTGGGTACAGCAGGGTGTGCTACAATCTCCTAGAATAGTGTAGGTACAACACTTAGAGCACCACATGGGGCATTGTATGTGCATGCTTATCTTTATTCAATCTGTATTTTAATTCCCTATTAGTGATCTAATTTTTTCTTTTTATTGTTTTGTATCTTCTAGATAAGTTATTGGGCTGGGATTTAGCTCAGTTGGTAGAGCACTGTGGTGCAGTCTCTGAGGTCCCGAGTTCAAATTCCCAGGTCTGCAAAAAATGGGAAAAGGGCCTGGCAATCCACTCCCAAGGCAATCCCAAAACAGTCAGCCATTGAAAACTCTATGAGGGTCGCTATGAGTCGGATACTGACTCGACGGCACCTAACAACAACAACAACAGACAAGTTATTAAATATTATACTTTTTTATGGTGGCCAGGCAGTCTTCAGTGTCCAAGGATTTGACAAATGTTGCATTATATAACACGATGTACATGGACTAAATGTATTAAGAGTTATTATCCTGGGTTTTGAAACCTACTATATTTTCAGGTTTTATTGCTATCTTTTCCTCTGTAAAAATCTTAAATAGCTTTTCTGAATTAAGCACTATGTAATTCTCTTACTCCCTCTGACTCCCAAATATTTATTAAAAATGTAATGTTCATAATAAAAAAATCAAACTGAATTACTTTCACTACAATTCTCCATTACTACCATTCCTCACAGGCAGGCATGCTTATATTTTGGCTCTACCACTTAATGTTTGTGACCCTGGACAGGGTACTTTTCCTGACTATGCCTCAATTCTCTCAGCTGTAAGGGAGGGATAATTTTCAGAGGCACGTTTTGAAAAATTATAGACATAACTTAGGTATCTTAGGGTAGAGACTAGCACATGTTTAAGTGTTTTGTAAATGTTACCTATTACTATGTCTGTTTCCTACACAGGTAAGTACATAGTGTCACTTTTTTTTTTTTAACTCAAATGAGGCCATGTAATACAAGCTTAACAATTGCCTAGAATTCCAGACTTCAATTAAAATAACACTTCATAGTTTTACAATGTTTGTTACTACTTATAAGATTGTTGGGGCTGGGGTTTAGGTCAGTTGATAGAGTGCTTGCTCTGCGTACTCTGAGGCCCGTGTTCAAAGCACTGCAAAAATGGAAGAAGGACCTGGCAGCCCAATCCCCAAAAAACAATCTGCAAAACAATCAGCCATTGAAAATCCCATGAATATCAGAGAAGCACTGAGAGTAGTGTTGGGCATGACAGTCACAGGGTGTTTTGTTCTGTGGTATGGAGGGTTGCTATGGGCACTTAACAACATCATAAAGTAGTTATTGTAATACCTAAATAAATTGAAAAACGGGATTTTCATGTTACATTTTTCTCCTGTCAGATTTTCTGATGTTCAGAATTTAGCATACATTTGGAAATCATTCACTTCAGGTATAATAGTCTGCATGCTTCTGGACTCTTCAGGGTATTGCTTGAGTTATAAGGTACATATAGATATAACTTATTGCATCAGTTAAAGCTAGTAATATTTGCAAATAACAGAAGTTCAAAAGAACAATGGTTCAACAAGAGAGAATATTTCTCTTTTATTTAAAAATCTGTGCGTCTGTGTAAGTGATACCTCTTAGGCCCAAGGAGAGAGTTTCGGCTCCTGTCATCATATCTGCTTTCCAGCCAGCAGGAAAGAGTAGTAAACAAAGAAGAGAGAGTGAAAGGGAGCACCAACTACCTGTTTTGTGTATGCATATGTAAGATATGCATAACAAAATTTACCACTTCAACCATTTTAAATACAGAGTTAGTTCTATGGCATTAAGTACATTATTCACGTTGTTGTGCGACCATCATCAGCATCCATATCCAGAACCTTTTCATCTTCCCAAACAGAAACTCCATTAATCAATAACTCCCTATTCTCTGCTCTCTTTGGCCCCTGTTAGGCAACTGTTCTACCTTCTGGCTCTGTAGAGTTGACTAATCTTTGTAGGTCATATGAATGGAATTATAGAGTTATTTGTCTTTTTGTGATTGGATTGTTTCATTCTCATAGTATCATCAAGGTTATCTATGTTGTAGTGACAAACTAATGTTCCATTGGATGTGTATGCCACATTTTGTTTTTCACTTGTTGATGGGCAGTTTGATTGCTTGGATTTTTGGCTACTGCAAGTAATGCTGCTATGAACATAGATGTAAAACTATCTGTTTGAATCCATACTTTCAATTTCTTGGGGTCTATATCCATAAGTGAGATTGGTGGATCATATGGGAGCCTATTTTTTAACTTTTTAAGGAGTAGCCATACTGTTTACCTAGAAGCTGCACTATTTTATATTCCTATATGCAATGCACAAGAGTTCAAATTTCTCCACACTTATTATTTTCTGCTTTTTTTTTTTAAATCATAAATATTTTTAAATCATACTATTGAGTATGAGCCTGCAGTTATAGCCCTGTTGCATCCGATCCCGTCAGATCTCGGAAGCTAAGCAGAGTCGGGCCTGGTTAGTACCTGGATGGGAGACCGCCTCGGAACACCAGAAGCTGCAGGCTGGGAGAAGGACCTGGCAACCCCCTCCCAAAAATCAATCTGCCATTGAAAACCCTATGAACGGCAGAGAAGCACTGACAATAGTGTTTCCCCTGTTGTACAGAGGGTCGCTATGAGTCGGATACCGACTCGACAGCACGTAACAACAACAACATTGAGTATGAACTTGTATCTCATTGTGGCTTTATATTTCACTAATGATTAGTGATGTGGAACATTTTTTCATGTGCTGATTGGTCATTTGTATATCTTCTTGGGAGAAATGTCTATTCAACTCTTTTGTTTGCGTTTTAATTGGATTTTTTCTGTTGAGTTATACAAGTTCATTATATGTTTTAGATATTAATCCCTTATCAGATACATGCTTTGCAATTTTTCTCCCATTCTATGAGTTGCCTTTTCACTCTGTTGACAGTATCCTTTGATATGTGAAAGTTTTTGATTTTGATATAATCCAATTTATCTATTGTTTCTCTTTGTTTTTGCTTTTGTTTTGTATTGGTTAAGACGGGGTCACTTTATGTAGTCCAAGCTCACCTTGAATTCACAATCCTCTTGTATTAGTCTCCAGATTCTGAGGATTCCCTGCCTGGCTGGTTGTTGTTGTTGTTGTTGTTGTTGTTGTTGTTTTATTTTTTCTTCTATTGTTTGTGGTTTTAGTGTCATATCTAAGTAATCATTTGAAAATTCAATGTCATGAAGTTTTTTCCATTTTTTTCCTCCAAGGATTTTATGATTTTACCTTTGATCCACTTTGAATTAATTTTTGTGTATCGTGTAAAGTCCAACTTCATTCTTTTGCTTGTGGATACCCATTTTTCCAACACCATTTATTGAAAAGATATCAATTACCTTTTATAGTACGGGTCCTGTAAACTGCCATGTAACACTTCTGCTTATATCTCATTGACCAGATCTTAGTCACAGAGATACACTTAGTGGAAGGAAAGTGGGCAAATGAAATAATTGGTACAAATTATTATAAATTTTTTTAAAAATTAAATATTTCTAGCCAGGCACGGTGGAACATGCCTATAAGCTCATTGACTTGGGAGGCTGAGGCAGGTGGATCACAAGTTCAAGCCAGAGGCAGCTTTTACTTAGCAAGACACTGGCTAAAAATAAAAAGTAAAAATTGGGCTGGGGGTGAGGCTGTCATGGTAGAATGCTTCAAAAGCATACATAAAGCTTGGGTTCAACCTCCATGTACCACCACAACAAAAAAAAAATTCAATTTTTTCTTTTGATTATCTTAAAGATGCTGTAAAACAGTGTTATGTAATAATGTATGTCCAGATTAACTTTGAGAGTAGGACTGTTGAATTCTATGCAGACAATATAGTCTTGAAGACCTAGTATAAATAAATATAAGTGGTGATGAGGGTGGGAATAGTTTTCCAGAGTGTATAAATCTATTATAGTGATGTTGATCTTATAGTTGTCACCAGTAGTTTTTCTTTCCCCCATTATTCTTGCCCAGAAACTCGAGGAATTTTAAAGTTTAAAGATGTATCTGGTGCATGTAAGTATCCCAGCATCATTTCTAATATTTTGCAGTGCTCCTTCTTCTAAACAAGCAATATGGGGCTATTGTGGAATTTGGTCTTCAGAGCAATTTATCACATTTAACTTCTGGTGCAAGGTTATTGATATGGGATCAAGTTTCCAAGACAGTATCAGTACATGATAGCATTGTGTGGGCTATTAAAAATAATGTTCCTTAAAAAAATGGCAAATGTTCAGCAGCAAAAATTATTCTATTCCAAACCATGTAAGAGGGTTTTTCATACAATATGAAGGATAGGTAGGCATTTGTTTTGAGCAGTGTAGGTGATGAAAACATGAAAAACATTTACAATCTGTCTACCAGCTCTGAAATCATGCAATTCTTGATAATTACGTAATTTTCAATTCAATGATTTTTAAATTATCATCTAAAATGAGATTTTATTAATATTTTTTGTGCTACTTCAAATTTGAATAAAAGGGTTCCACCAAGAAACAGACATATAAATTACATAATCCTTAAATTTGTTGTTGTTGTTGTTAGGTGCCATCAAGTCAGTATCCAACTCATAGCGATCCTCATAGGGTTTTCAATGGCTGACTGTTTCAGGATTGCCTTGGGAGTGGATTGCTAGGTCCTTCTCCAATCCTTAAGTTTAGAAGTCCTATTTTTTCCAGGAAGCCTATTTGCCCTACAATATAAGGGGAGAGGGAAGTGGCAGTGACTGTGGTATATAAGTGAAACAGAATTTGCCATAAGTTGGTAATTATTGAAGTGATGGATACATGTTGTTAGGTGCCATGGATCTGGAATCCAACTCATAGTGATCCTACATACAACAGGTGAAACACTATTGCCAGTTCTTCTCTGCTATTCATAGGGTTTTCAATGGTGCCTTGTTTTTTGGAAATGGGTTGCCCGTCCGCCTCCCAAGCCTACAGCACCTGGTGTTCCCAGGTGGTCTCCCATCCAAGTACTAACCAGGCCCAACCCTGCTTAGCTTTCGAGATCTGACAGGATTGGACACCACAGTGCTACAGCTGCAGGCCATGGATGATACATGGGAGTGTATTAAATATTTTATACATTATACATGGGAATTTATTGTATTTTCTCTTTACTTTTGTGCAAATACCCATAATAAAATGTTTAAAATAAATAAAGAAGGTCTGTTCTGTTAATATACGTATACCTAATTGGGCTTTTCTATCAGAAAAATAGAAAAAAAAAAGGTCTTAAGAGCAAAGTAGCATATGTAACTTTGTAGGAGGAATCTTTTAAAGGCCGAAGGCATTATTTATGAAATTAACCACCCTGAAAGAAATGATATTTTTCCTTGACAATTCTAAACTTGAACACTCAGTGACCCAATAGAAGCTTCCTATGGTAGGAGATAACCCCCATGACAGTGTGTGGCATCTTGATATTGGATGATGAACAAGAATGCTAACTCTGGTGACACCGCTGCAGGTGGAGGCCTGTGAGGAATTCCTATTGATAAACTAAGGAAAGCAATTATCCTGAATTCCTAAGATTTACCCTCATAGCTTTCCCCCTAGACCCAGAGAAGTCATTGTTTCTCCTGTTCAGAATCAACTCCCATGTCTGAGCTGCTGATAGCATGTGCTCCATTGCCTCTGAGATTTTACATCAATGATTCTCTATCATATACCCAGGCTTTTTGTCCCTTAACCCCTCCCCCAACAGCAGGTAAGTATGTTCAGATCTCCCAAAATGTCTCATCTCTCTATACCTAAGATGGGTCCAATCCCTTCTCATTCCCTTCTAACAGTTACTTCAAAATACAGTAATAATATTTTCTCCTGTCCTCCAACTTTCTCACCTCTTTCAGTAATTAGACTTCTGCAACCACCATATTCCTCAAACTGCAGTGGTAAGCAAAACTTCTAATCACCTCTTTAACAAATCCAGTGGGCACTCTGAAGTCTTTGCCTTAATCTCTCTGGTTGTCCTTTTTTTTTTTTTTATGGTACTGGGGGTTGAACCCAGGGCCTTGTGCTTGCATGCTTTGCAAGTGCTGGACCTCTAAGCTGCCGCCTCCAGCCCATTTTTTTACTTTTTGAGACAGGGTCTCACTAAATTACACAGACTGCCTCTGGTATCCAACTTGCGATCCCCTTGCCTCCATCTCCTCAGCAGCTGGGATTACAGGTGTGCACCACCGCACACGGCTCTGATTGTTCTTTAAAAATGATTATAAACCCAGTACAGTTTCACATGCTTTGTAAATGTTAGCTCATTTAATCCTGTAACAACCCTAGGAGGTAGGCACTTCCAATCTCTCCATTTTGTAAGTAAACTGAGGCAGAGGTTGAATAACTTGCCCAGGATCACCACTATCTATGACCTCATTCCTTTAATATTTTCATTCATTTGATTGATTGGTTTCTGCAAGATGGCTGTGGAAGGCAGAACACCGTCCCCACTCATTTTCCATCCAAGGATGCCCACATCTCAATCCCCAGAACCTGTGAATATGCAAGTTTACACAGCAAAGGGGAATTAAGATTTCTAATCAGCTCCTAAGGAGAGAATCCTGGATTATTCAGGTGAGCCCAATGTAGCCACAAGCATCCTTAAAAGTAGCAGATGGAGAAAGAGGAGTCAGGAGGGAATGTGAAGCAAGAAGCAAGTTGAGTCAGGGTGATGCAAGCTAGGCTCGACCAACCATTGCCCATTCTGAGGACTGAGAAAAAGGCCAGGAGTTGAGGAATGCAGGTGGTCTCTAGATGCCAGAAAAATCAAGGGAACCTAGAGATGACAGAAAGGAATGCTACTCTGCTAATACCTGGACTTCAGAAGTAAAACACGTCCTGGACTTCTCCTCCTACAGAACTGTAAGTTAATAGATTTGTTTTAAACCACTAAGGTTTTGGTAATTTTTACAATAGGAAACTCACGCATAACCCTATCTTGGTCTTCCTTCTTTGACCCCATAGTGGTTGATGACCCCCCAACTCTCTGTAGCACCCATTACCATGATCTACATGTTTTCTGGGCAATATTACACATTCTCATCCTCTTAACCACTACCTATACTCTGATCCCCAAATCTCTAATTCTGACCCATACAAAATCCTGAACTTGATGTGTGCTATATCCAGTAGACTCAACTCAAACTTATTGTTTACCCTCCCTTTTTGGTATACAATTCCTGTATTTTATGTTTCTTGAGCCAGAAATTTAGAAGGTATTCTATAATCTTTCCTCTTACTTATTCTCTAAAACCCAACCAGAAGTCAGTCCTGTGGATTTTACCTCTTTGATGTCTCTCGAGACTATTTCCTTTTTTTCTATTTTAACCACCTCCTTCTACTTTATTATTTGCCTGGTTCTCTTTACTTCCCTGGACTTTAACAATAGCTAACCTAACCTGGCCCCCACCACTCACTCCTCCCCAACTACTTCACATGTAGCCACCAGAGGTACTTTCTGAAACACAAATCTAATCATGCTACTTCATTATTGAAATTCTTCAGTGTTTACTCATTCCCTCATATGCAAACCAAAGGAATAAAAGATCTGGCCCCAGCCCAACCCTGCAATGTGGCTTGCTGACAGGCAGTGAGGTTTAATGCCTTTGAGATGCTATTCTTGATTCTTGGAACACTGTCCTCATCTTTCCTACCTGCTATCATCTTAAGCATTACCTCACCTGTGAAGCCTTCCTTGATCTTTCCAATTAAAATTAAACATGTTTTCTTTTGTTTTTCTGTACATTTCCATTAAAGTACCTCTTACTATTTTAATTTTTCTGTCTACCTTCCTCATTAAGTTTGAGCTCCCCATGAGTAAGAAGCCGATTTCATTCACCTTTCCATCTCTAGCATTTAGCATAAAGCCTAGTACATATGCAAGACATTAATTGTTGAATATAAGAAAGAATTCTTGAGACAAGAGTCAGAAGGACATAAAGAGGTGAAGGGCTCTTAGAGAACTCTGTGGGTTTTGGAGGTAATAATAAAATGTTGAGGCAAATAATGCTTTGAATTTGAGTCTCATAGGCCTTTTATTGTGATCCAGTCACTACTTTTTTATAAGTCACTATTTCCTGTTCCTATACCACTATCTGGGCTGGGATTTAGCTCAATGGGTAGAGTGCTGCACTGCAGTCTCTGAGGCCCGGAGTTCAATTCCCAGCACCTCAAAAATGGGAGAAGGGCCTGGCAATCCACTCCCAAGGCAATCCCGAAGCACTCAGCCATTGAAAACCCTATGAGGGTCGCTATGAGTCGGATACCGACTGACGGCACCTAACAACAACAACAACAACATACCACTATCTGGTATATAGTACATGATTAAAAAATATGGGCTAAACAAATGGTTGGGTATACAAAGGGATAAAGACAGAGTCCATGGTGAGTGGAGGCAGGGTTAATTGGGAAAGAAGAGTAGAATTTAGGTACTGTTGCAAAGAGCAGTTTTGAGAGCACAGGCATGGAGGTAGGAATGTAGTGGGTTAGAGAAACAGGAAAGAGGGTTTGGAGTGTAGCTCAGTGGTAGAGTGCTTGCCTATGATGTGTAGGGCCCTGGGTGTGATCCCCATTACAAGAAGGGGTGAGGGTGCGGGTGGGGAGAGAGAGAGAGAGGAAAGGCCAGGGGGTTACAGGCAACACGGGATGGGGAGCCAGGCAGATGAGTAAATAGGCAGATAAACCTGGCAGGCAGAGACTCAATGAGCTGGCTTAATGGTTCAGGTGTGAGCTGATGAAGGCTTGCACCAGGAGGTATGGCTTAGAATGGAAAAGAATTCTGTGGAAAATGAAGGAAAGATCCTCTAGAGAAGTGACTCCATAAACGAAAGAGAAAAAGGAATGAAGAATGATTCCAAGACTGTAAACATCAGAGAAATGACCAAATTAAGAAAACCCAGAAAAACGAGCTGGCTTTGCAATAAAATGAAGCGTTTAGCTTTCCAATAGTTTTATAAGATTGAAACAGAGGTGAAAGCCCTCGTGACCCTTTTAGAAACCAGATTAAGATAAACATGTTTTTCTATAAATACCATAATTGCTTAGTGTAATCTATAAAAATTATGATTTTCTTTGATAATCCTTTCCCTAATTAGAAAATAGGTGGTTAATAGAAAACTTGAATACATAAGGTAAAAGAGAAAAATCCATAATTCAACCATAAAAGTATGACAAGTCAAAATTTGGATATACATCCTTTGGATAATTTTCAATGTATTAATGCATATTGTTTTATTACACATACTGTTGCTTTTTAATCAGAATTATTTCTTCACTGTCAGTATTCTTAGACTTTTTAAAAAGCTGGTTTAAATATTACATCAGTAATATTTCCCTGTTCCAAAAACACTCAAACACAGAATTATGTACTTTTACACAGGATCTTCCCATTCTAATCCTTTCAGTTCTACCAATTTCAATTTTCTAAAGAAACTACTCTTAATGGATTTATGTATGTATTTTCAGAACATTTTTGGGTCCAAATTCCATTCACACATATTCAGTATTTGCAAATATGTTACCTGTTGGGGATTTTTAAAATCTACCCCATAACTAGGGTCCCTCATACTAGCCTGAGGGGCTGACCCCTAGTTGACCCCAGGGCCACATCTTACTCACTCACACCTGCCCCTCCCATCAAATGAGCAAAGACGGCGCCTGACCAGCCTGGCCTCCCTTAACTACCTTAATCCTGATTGGCTATCCTTGGCATTTTCATTAGATAACTGTCCCTACCTGGTAGGTATGTCAGTTTATCTGATGTAACTGTCAGGTGTGTGCCCTAATTGGCTAATCCCAGTCACATGCCCCTCCGGGACCCTATATAAGCAGGGCTCCCAGACCCCCTTCAGTCCCTACCACTTCTGACCCGTCCCTCAACTGCCAACTGAACCCCATCACCTCGACCAGCGTTCCCTACTCCAGTGGACTCTTCAAGCAAGCCGACACGGTCAAGACCAGGGGCCCTGAAGTGCTGAAGGCTACAATCAAGCCACAAAGAGCCTCACAATTCCTCCCATCCCTGGGAAGGAGGGAGGCAGAGAAGGCGAGCTGGGAGAGTCAAGACCAACTGACCTCCAGCCCAATGGAACACCAGCTGCTGTAGCTGTGCCTTTAAGGCTGAGCTGTTCCAGCACTCATCCTGCAGCATTCTATGCTGCAGGCTTAGAGCCAGCACTTATAGAACTTGCTTAGGTGTTGCTTGCTTGTTGCACCCCACCTGGGGAGTAACCCAATAAGCCTTCCTTTCCTGTTTTCCCTGTTGAAGGTCTCCCGAGGTCCTTCATTGGTGCCACCAGCCATAACACCAACCCAGTTCAGTGGGTCCCTGATACCCACGTGATGTCTGGGCAAGGCTCTGCCCTCTGCCAGACCTAAGCTGAACCCCGACAGTTATCTATACACATGTATATTTCTATAGATATTCTGCATATTGGTCTTATATATGCATATATATATATATATATATATATATATATATATATACACGCTAATATATAATATGGTTATAATGACTACATAGTATTCCATATTATGAGTGTGTCATGTTGTTGTTAGGTGCTGTCCAGTCGGTATCCAACTCACAGTGACCTTCATAGGGTTTTCAATAGCTGATTGTTATGGGATTGCTTCAGGAGTGGATTGCCATGTCCTTTTCCCATTTTTTTGCAGTGCTGGGGATCGAACCCAGGTCCTCAGAAAGTGCAGAGCAGTGCTCTACCAACTGAGCTAAACCCTAGCCTGAGCGTGTCATAGCTCACTTAATAGTTGCTGAACATCTAGGTTGTTTTAATTTTTGCACTTAAGGTTTGCAATAAAATCCTTGTCTTAATTCTGACCTTATTAGGAATTCTCATGTTTCATTGTTAAATATATTTGTTTAGATAAATATTCATTGTCATGGTAGAGTAGGCTTCTTCTTTCTCCATTTTACTGAGATTTTTAATTATGAGTAGTTGCAAAATTCTAGCCAATGTTTTTCCTTTTATTTCTATTGACATGATATTGCTCTTTGACTTGGTAAAGTGATAAGTCATATTAATATGTTAATAGATAATCCTCACAGTAGGCCTGGATTAACCCTTCCTGGTAAATTAGCATTTTAATAATTATAGTTTCATTTGTTCATATTTTATTTAGGATTTAAAATACATTCATTTGTTATTTATTTATTTGTTTAGTTTTTGGTGGTACCAGGGTTGAACCTAGGGCCTCACACATACTTTGCAAGTGCTCTACTGCTGCACTGCATTTCTAGCCCATTTTTTACCTTTTAAGGCAGAGTCTTGCTAAGTTACAGAGGCTGCCTCTGTCCTCAAACTTGGAACCTTCCTGCTTCAGCCTTCTAAATTGCTGGGATTACAGGCCACCATGCCCTACATTTGTTGATTATTATTTATTTATTTGTTTGTTTGTTTTTTAGTGGTACTGAGGGTTGAACCCAGGGCCTCACGCTTGCATGCTTTACAAGTACTGTACCACTGAGTTGCTCCTCCAGCCCATAGTTTTACTTTTTGAGACAGGGTTTCACTAAATTATGCAGACTGCCTCTAGTCTCGGACTTGCCATCCTCCTGCCTCTCCTGAGTTGCTGGGATTACAGGCGTGTGCCACTGTGCCCAGCTCCATTTGTTGATATTTTTAACTTGACTGGGAACTTGCATGTAGATGTTTAAAGGATGTGTCACTGCAAATATCAGAAGTTTGAAAATGGACACAAATCTGTCAGCCTAGGAATCTGGGATGTCTTCACATAGCTCATGATAAGCAACTGTTTTAGCCCTTATTAAAAATAGGTGAGAGAATTTCCAGCCCCTCCTGTCCTAAGCGATCTCTCCTCCCGAGGCATCTGATTTGGAGGGCAGGACTGGAGAGGATATGATGGCACATCAGTACCCCCTCCATCCACTTCAAAGAGCCTAGAGGCTCAGAGGACATGTTTCTTCTCTCTCTTATCTTTCTTTAAGGTTGGCAGACTGGGAGCCAAACACCTCAACTTTTTGAAGAGAAACAGGAAATGAACAAATTAGAATTAAAAATACTGAATTCATTTGGATATCTTGTATCCTGAATAGCTTTTTATATAGAAAACTAAAGATTACTTTATCAGCATTTCAAAAACTGTCTAAATGTAAAGATATACTCAGTTTTATAAATCATAATTTGTGTATGAAAACTTGTTGTGCGTTTTTTTTTTTTTTTCCTGAAGGGGGTAACTTAGTGGTAGAGAGCTTGCCTAGCATGGGAGAGGCCCTGGGTTTGATTCCCAGCACGACCCAAAAAGGAAAAAACAAATGTTTTTTATTTGATTTTGTTAAAGATAATTTTTATTTCTTGCCCCTAGAACTACTAAAGCCCAAGAGGAATTACTCTGGGAAACTACTGTGTGCAATTAGCTAGAGAAGCCCTATCCAGTACCTAAGACAAATTTCTCAAAGGAGATTTAGCTAGGGAAGATTCCGTTTGTGACAAGCATTTTGAAGCATTCTAACACGTATTTTCCCTGTGGGAATCTGAGACAGTAGTATTCTTCCTTTCTCCACACCTCAGTATAGTCATAGCACTCCCTCTCACTAATTTGCCTGTCAAATGGAGTTTATTCTGAGCATTAAATAAATACAGGGTTTAGTTCAGTTGGTAGAGTGCTTCTCTGTACTCTCCGAGGCCCTGGGTTTGATCCTGAGCACCACAAAAATGGGAGAAGGATGTAGAAATCCACTTGCAAAGCAATCTTGAAAACAATCAGCCATTGAAAAGCCTATGAATAGCAGAGAATCACTAACTTAGTGCTGGGCATGGTTCAGTGTTGGAGTGTTTTCCTTATGTTGTTCATAGGGTCACCATGAGTCAGACTTGATTTGATGGCCCTTAACAACAAAATACTTCATTATTATGTAGCACATAGTAAGCCCTCAATAAATGTCATTTATTATAATATTTATAATGTTAGTTACTACAGGGATAGGCAGATTCTGATATAATTCCCAATGATCCCCCCTTCCTGGTCTTCATGCCCTTTTGTAATCCCCTTCAGTTGTATGTGGGCTACACAAAGTGACTTCTTATGAATACAATATGGCAAAAGTGAGAGGACACCACTTCTGTGATTGTTACAATAGATGGTGACTTCCATTTTGTTGGATTCTACTTCCTTCCAAGCTTCTACACTTTGAAAACTGCCATGATGAAGCAGCCCACATGACAGAGAATTAAGGGTAGTTTCTATCCAACAGCCTACAAGGAACTGCATCCTGTCAACAACCACGTTAGTGAACTTGGCAGGGGAGATTTTCCCAGTCAAGCCTTGAAATGACTGTTGTCCCAGAGAATACTTAACTGCAGTTTACAAAAAATGTTGAAGCTCAGTTGTGTCCAAATTCTTGACCCACAGAAACTGAAGTTGTTTTTAAGACACTGAGTTTTGAGATACTTGGTTATACAACAATAGATAATACAATTACTTCTAGCACTAAGGCACTAGACTAGAGCCAGAAGGCCTGCATTTGAATCCCTTCAAGTTGATAGTTGTTTGATTTCACCTAAATTACACGCACTCCTGACTTATGATGGGTCATGTCCCAATAAACCCATTGTAAGTTGAAAATATCACTAGTAAAAAATGTACTTAATATACCTAACCTACTGGACACAATAACTGAGCAATAAAGCATACTGTAGGTATCTGTTGTTTACCCTCTTAATCATATAGCTTGACTGGGAGCTGCAGCAACCTTCCTCTGCCTAGCATCATGAGAGATTACCATAGAGATACTACTAGTGTAGGAAAAGACCAAAAGTCAAAATTTGAAGAATGGTTTCTACTGAATGCATATGGTTTTTAATCATAAAGTCAAAAGATCATAAATCAAATTGTCACAAGTCAGGGACAATCTGTACTTATCTATAAGAGGAAGATAATTCTGAAAAATAAATGAATTAATACATATAAAATCTCTGCATATGGTAAGCACAAGTGTTTGTTGGATGGTGTTGCTATTTTATGCAGAAGTAGCCAGTTCATAGACTTTGTTCCATTAGCCATTGGCTCTTGTATCTTATTAGTCTTTGGCCAACCAAGAGTGTTTTCTAATTTTAGGTTATAAATAAGTACATTCAGCCCTATATTGAAGTGAGAGACAAACAGAAAGATAGTAGTTTCTGATATTAATGCATGAGAAGAAATTGGAAGCTCTTCCAAGTCAGTCTTCTTAAAGATAAGGAATTTTAGTTCTTCAAAACAGAAGTGAAATTCCATGTCGCCTAATCTTTCACCCTCAGACACTGCATATCACTTATAGAGAGTACATGGACAGGGAGTGTACTTAGTTAACACTCAAAGTTCTCACGCGGCAAGTTCAATGTAGGCCTACAATTAGATGTTGAGTCCAGTGGAAGCCAGAGAGTAATTAAGTTCCAGTGGTCCAAAAAACACCTGGGCAGAGAAAAAGTCTAAAGAAATTACTTTAGTGGGTAAGAAATTTCATCTTAAGTCAATTCAGGATCAGTCAAATAAAAGCTTCAGAACAAAGACAGTCTATTGGAACAAGGATTAGGTGCCAAAGACTTCAAAAGAATAATAGACATTTGTGTAGCACATCTGGGTTTACTGAATGTTTTCACACGTTTTACTAGATATTCATATCTGAGTAAAATAATGTTACTGTATTAGCCTCATGAGATAAAGCAATGCAAGCTCAGAGGGGTTGAATTACTTTCTTGAGGTCACTCAGGCACTAACTGGGATCGAGGGTCAACATTTCTTTCTGATCTGTGTAATAGGACATATGGTTTGCTATAGTTGTTGGGTGATTTTTACCAGTTTCTGTGCCATTCAGGGTAAAATTATTTAGGACCTAACATTCATGGTTAGGAATGTACCCTACAGAAGGAGGGTAAGTGATTTGGAATTCTAAGTAGGTTTACTTTATTTCAGATAACAAACAAACTCTGATGCTCCCTATAATCTTGTTCAGCTATTTTGTGACACTTTCCCAAAGTCCCTGAGATCTTTAGATAAAAATTGAATAATAGCCAGGCACAGTGGTCCACACGGGTAATCCCAGTGACTCAGGAGGCAGAGGCAGGAGGATCACAAGTTCAAGACCAGAGGCAGTCTGTAATTTAGTGAGACTCTGTCTCAAAAAGAAAAAAAAATAGTTTGGGGGTGCAGCTCAGTGGTCCAGCACTTGCAAAGCATGCAAGCATGAGGCCCTGGGTTCAACCCCTAGTACTGCAAAAAGAAACAAAAATTGAATAAGAATATGTTAAGTTAAATGAACATTCAAAATTATGATTCCCCATTAAAAACTATCCTTTACTACCCACTTATGACATTTCACAATATTTTACAGTATAACTTTGTAAATGATTTCAATACAGAAATACCACTTGGTAGAATGGATTATACTTTTTATAAGCCACAGCCATTATATAATATTATAATGTGAGTGTTTTCATTTAACCTTAAATTTATCCTTTAGAAGCAAATGGTAGATATGCCAGCTTTGCCTTTCTTTGTCAAATATTATGTATCAGTATTCTTTACTCATTATTGTTAAATATGAACAATATACTTAGCCTTCCATAGGCATCATGGTCAATGTGATCAAAGTACATTAAATACATGTGTGAAGATGGTATAATGAAACCAATTATTTTGTACAACTAACATATGCTAATGAAAATTTAAGGAGCCAGTCTAGGGTGGAAAATCAATGGGAAAAGGAAGGAAAGGACGTAATTTGTCACATCTGTGTTAGGAATTATTCCTATCCTTCTCACACACATTATTTTCATGATGTAACCAGTTGGGTGTCTCTCACTGGGGCTTCCTGTTCATATATGCTATTCTCTGGAATGGCCTCAGGATTCCAGGACTTTATGTCACTTACCCAATCCATTCAGTGTCAGACAGCATGTTAGATTCTGTGGGGATATAGAATTTCATAACGGAGATTATATGCATTGCCCGAGCAACTGTTTACTACTCTTTATAAGGGAAACATTCAGTAAATAAGATCACAAAGGCAAATTTATATGATGGGAAGTGCTAAGGATTTAAGAAATCAGGGAAAGGTTTTAGTTTTTTATTAGTATAGATTAATTATACAAAGGGATTTCATATATACATATAAATATATTTTTAGCATATTCACCCCTTCTATTACTTTTTTTAATTTTAATTTTTTGGTACTAGGATGCTGAGCCCAGAATCTCACACATACTTTGCAAGTGCTCTACCACTGAGCTGCACCTGCAGCCCCTTTAATGTTTTTTATCTATCTCTGGCCTCAAACTTGTGATCCCCCTGGCTCCACCTACTGAGTTGATGAGATTACCATCCTGTCCTGCCCCTCTATTACTCTTTATTATTTTCTTTCCACTTTCCCTTTTCCATTTCCCTTCTACATCCTTAATATTTAAGAAAAGGTTTTTATGCTTATTTTTTAGTTTGGAGGACTGAACCCAGGCCCTGCACATACTGAGCAAATGTTCTACCACTGAGTTGCACCCCCTGGCCCATTTTAACTTTTTATCTCGAGACAACATTTTCCATTTTTTATCTTGAGACAAGGTCTCACTAGGTTATACAGGCTGCCTCTGGCCTTAAACTTTCAATACTACTGCCTCAGCCTCCAAAATCACTGGGCTCCCTGCTGTGCACCACTGCACCCAGCCTAGAAGGTTTTTAAAAGGGACATGGTTTAAAAATTTTGGATAAACAGATGAATTTTGAGTAAATAGGCTGTGACAGGGTGAAAGTGATGTACAGTGAAGCTTTGTAGAAAGTGTGTTAGAAGCACATATGGCAATGGTGATGGCACCAATGCTCATATCTATTTTACATTCCAGACAACATTGTTGTTGTTGTTAGGTGCCGTTGAGTCATGTCCAACTCATAGACATCCTCATATGGTCTTTAATGGCTGATTGTTTCAGGAATGCCTCCGAAGTGGATTGCCATGTCCTTCGCCCATTTTTGTGGTGCTGGGAATCAAATCCGGGACCTCAAGACTGCAGAGCGGTGCTCTACCAACTGAGCTAAATCCCAGCCCCAGGCAATGTTTAAAGCACTTTATATAGATTAATGCAGTTGATTTGGGATGGCTCTGGAAAAGAGAGTCAGGAAGCCTTCACAGAGGCAATGACATTCAAGTGGGTCCTAACTAATGGCAATGAGTATTGGGAATGTGGAGCTGCTGGATGCTGGGATATGGTAAGAGAAACAAAGAGAAGCAGTTATGCAAGTGGAGAGATGGACATCTCCCTGATGTGACTGGGGAATGTGTCTTGGAGTCAAAGCCTTTATAACTTTACCTTGATAGTTCTGTGAGGGGAAAAATTCTGTCTTACTAAAGATAATATAGCATAAAAGGACAGAGAAAGGGTTCATATTTATGAAGGCACAGAGGATCTCTTTAGGGTCTAGGCTTTGCCAGAGCCAGAGGAAAGAAAACAGTTCTACCCAGTCCTTGATATATGTGAAGTAGTCAAGGATTTGAGAAATAAAACAGTAAGCTGGGTGTGGTGGCACTCACCTGTAATCCCAGAAACTGAGGAGGTAGAGGCAGGAGGATCCCAAATTCAAGGATAGAGGCAGCTGGCATAATTTACCGACTTACTGAGATCCTGACTCAAAGACGGGGGTGCTGTGGAAGTGTAGCCACTGATAGAGAACTTGCAAAGTATGTTTGAGGCCTTGGGTCCAGCCCCCAAGTACTACATGAGAGAGATGAGGGAGAAGGAGAGAGAGAGAGGGGGAGAGAGAGAAATGAAACAGTAGCAAAAGTACAATCTCATTCTCACTATCGTATCTGATCAGGCAGAGATAATTGACTCAAATTATTTTTTTATTTATAAATGTTGATGGAGTGCAGAGTAATAAGACTTTTGCTATATCTATTATGCAATTATTAGATCAGTTTTGCTTGTGCATTCATCAACTTACATATTTTACAGAAGTATAATTCCCATGTATTCATATAGTTGCATCATACATTTCGAGATTTTTCCTCTTCCCCTTTTCCCTGCTACTTTGTTTCCCTTCCCCTTCCCCCTTCTCCAACCTCTGCTCCCACCCACTGATTCTCACTCCCATGTTTCAACTTTGCTTATATTTTCCCTTCTTAGATAAGTATGGTTATAAGGGGCTGGAGCTTAGCTCAGTTGGTAGAGTGCTGCTCTACACTTATTGAGGTCCTGGGTTCAATCCCCAGCATTACAAAAATGAGAGAGGAATGTAGCAATCTACTCCCAAAGCAATCCCCAAACAATCAGACTTTGAAAATCCTATGAATAGCAAAGAAGCACTGACTTAGTGCCAGGCTTGGTGCAGTGTTGGGGAGTGTTTCGTTTTGTTGTGCATAGGGTCATTATGACTCAGACCTGACTCAACAGCACCCAACAACAACATATTTATATTATTTTTTTCTTCCTTTAAGTTAGGTTTAGCACCCACATGAGTGAGAACATATGATATGTCTCTCTATGGGACCGAGTTTGTTCACTTAAGATGTTTTCCAGCTCCATCCATTTTGCTGCAAATGACATAATTTTATTCTTCTTTATTGCTGAGTAATATTCCAATGGAGGGCTAGCCTTTAGAGGGCTGGCGATTAGCTCAGTTAATAGAGTACTCCTCTTCACTCTCTCAGGCTCTGGGTTTGATCCCCAACACTGCAAAAATGGGAGGAGGATGTGGCAATCCACTCCTGAAGCAATCCTGAAACAATCAGCACTATTTGTTGAAGAGGCTATCTTTTCTCCATTGAACATCCTTTGCTCCTTCGTGAAAAATCAGGTGGCTGTAGTTGCATGGGTCGTCAATTCTGTTCCATTGATCTTCAGGTCTATTTTTGTGCCAGTACTAAGCAGTTTTTGCCACAATGGCCCTGTAGTATAGTTTGAAGTCAGGTATTGTGATACTTCCTGCACGTTTTTTTGTCCTACTTAAGGTTGTTTTGGCAAATATGCAGTCTTTTGTGCTTCTATATGAATTTTAGGATTGTTTTTTTCTATTTCTGCAAAGTATATCATTGGAATTTTGATGGGGGATGCATTAAATCTATAAATCACTTTTGGTAATATAGCCACTTTCACAATATTAATTCTCTTAATCCATGAACAAGGGAGGTTCATCCATCTTCTAGTATCTGTTGCCATTTCTTTCTTTAATGTTTTAAAGTTTTTCTTGTAGAGGTCTTTAGGGTCATTGGTTAGGTTGACTCCTAAATATTTAATCTTTTGGTGTGCTATTGTGAATGGGATTTTTGTCTTGATTTCTTTCTCTTCTGTTTCACTATTAGTGTAAAGGAAGGCTACTGATTGAGTGTTAAGTTTGTATGCTACTACTTTGCTGAAGGAGCTAATTAGCTCCAAGTGTTTTGTAGTGGAATTCTTAATCCTTTAGATAGAGGATCTTGTCATCTGTAAAAAAGGATTGTTTGACTTCTTCTTTCCCTATCTGTATTCCTTTCTCTTGTATGATTGCTCTGGTTAGGACTTCAGTTACAATATTGAATAAGAGAGGAGAGAGTGGGCATCCTTGTCTTGTTCCTGATCTTAGAAGGAATGGTTTTAATTTTCCCTCATTTAATATGATGTTGGCTGTAGGTTTGTCATAAATGGCCTGACTCAAATCATTTCAGTGGGTGCTATTTTGTCTAAATACCAGGCCAGTGTTGGAGGTGCCACTTGTCCTCTGATTTTTGTACCCATTTATATTGATCTTCCATGTCCAAGAAAATTTTCATGATTCATGAATTTTCTCATATAATTTTTCTCCATAGCATTTTGTGCCTCTTGATGAATAGCATGTTAAGAAAATTATCCATCTCTGCATGATTCTTTGAAATCTTCCAGTACAAAAGGCAATGATAATTTGAACACCTTAATACCATTACCTTAGCAAGGAATTCCTTCAGCGTGATGTGTTACAATTTTTATTACAAATATCAACAAATGGAAAGAGCCTTTATTCACGAGATTATGAGGTGGTTAAAAAACAACAGATTGTTCTTCTGAAGTTGTCTGCAGAGCTACCTAAACCCTTGAAGTATCTTAATTTAACAAGTATATTTAAGTGTAAAAATGTTTTCTTTTTCTTCTGAATGTTCTTATTTTAAGTATAAATGCCTCTGAGAATTTATTCAAAACACACAATCTGTTGGCTATAGAACAAAAAGCATGACCAATGACATAAGTAGGTGACTTTTTGAAATGAAAATAAGGAGTTTGACCTTATGTCTCAGTTTATGAATATGCTAATAACCATTAATTTGCTGTTTTATGGGTTTTTTGTTCTAGCAGCTCTTTAAGAACTTTGAAATGGCAATTTGCCAGGTGACTTTCTCTTTTTCAAAAGGAGGGCAAAGTTGTAATAATATTTGAGTAGTAAAAAACTATGGTACAAGCAGAGAAAGGAAGTTTTTTAAGATTCATCTTTGTCTACATGTTTATTTTTAAAATTATAATCAAAGATATCAAATAACCATATGTGCACTATGTTCAAGTTTTAATTATATAAATAAGTAAAACATTTAAAAAGATTACAATAGTAGCCTCAAGTTATTGTAAACAGCAACAGTGCCAACACTGCATACATTTAACTAAAATTAAATTATGATATTTACTAACCAGAGTGAATAAGTTATTAAGTCAGTGAACAAAATCTTCACTAAATAAACCAAAATTTGATATTGAAATGAACAAGGGTCCCTCACTTCCCTTCTCATCCTTTTCTCTGTTCCCTGGGCACCTATAACTATTGTTCACAAACTGGGTCATTGCCAAATCCTATCCTCACCTCTGACTCCTGTCATGAGTTGCAGACTTACTTTTTCAATGACTGTGTTATTCTAGATTGGGGAACCTGAAAGGCAGCAATCTCCAAACATTCTCTTCTTTCTTCTTCTGATTTTTGGTTAATGGCACCATAGTTCCTCTTGGTGCTCAAATAGCAAACCTAGGAATCATCCTCAAAACCTCTCCACTATCTCTGCACCTCATTGGAACTCTCTATTCTCCCTTTTTTGGGAGTCAGTCTCTGAATTTATCTCTTCTCTATTTTTACTGTCATTGCCACCTTCAAGCTCTAATCATTTCTCATATGTAGTCTAACTGGTATCTATACCTCCATGTCCTTCCAACTTATTAGCTATGCTTTGTGACCTTTCCAAGATGCAAGTCTGGTCATGTCATTCTCACACTTGTCATTCCAAGTCTCATCATCACTTACAAGAGAAAGTTAAAACTCTTTAGTGCAATGGCCTTCGTTCTGGTCTCATCTGTTGCTAATCTGTAGCACTTTGTATTTTGCAGCCATGTTGGATGACTTTTGTTGTTGTTGTTATGACTTATGAGTCCTCAAATGATCCTCAAATGATCTCCCCACCCTGCAGTACTGTGCAGGGGTTGTACCCAGAGCTTCACACACGCTAAGCAAGTGCTCCATCACTGAGCTGCACCCCCAAGCACATTTTTTCATTTTTTATTTCGAGACAAGGTCTCACAGTCCTCCCTCCTCTGCCATCCAAGTCACTGGGATTACAAGTGTGTGCTGTGGTACTAGGCCTTCTCTTTGTCTTTATATATCATCTTCCAGAGTGTTCTTCCTCTGTTATTCATTCAGTAAACTTCTGGGCATACTTGAAGACTCCAGCAAGCTCCTTTGAAGGAGGCTTCTTTGAATCTGCAAGCAGTAAAGCACACTCCCTGTGTGCCTCCCTAGGGCCCAGTTAGTTTCTAAATGCCACATACTTCATATTGCTGTAATCATTAGTTTGTATGTTTCCCTATCTAAAACTTGACTTCTGCAAGGCCAGATCAGTGGTCTATTCATTTGTCTATCTTCAGCACCTAGGATATAGTCAAAAAATTTATGAACCACACCATACACCAAACACTATGGGAAGTGTTGGGTTACAAAGATAAATACTATAATGCAAAGAACATGGCTTGGTAGGCACATATCCACATGTATTTCTACATATCTATCTTTTCATCTTTCCATCTTATGTCTAATACTTGTGGAGTGCCTACTAAATGCCAACACTGTTTTCTAATGATAAAAAAAGCATGATCTCTGATCTCATGAAGTTTACAATATACTAAGAGAAGTAGATATTAAAAGAGGAAGCACATAAATTATTGCAAACTATGAAGAGTCAATGAAGGACAAGAATCAAATATTACAAGAGAAAGTGATATAGGATACTTTCTTTAGATTGAGTAGTCAGGAAAGGCCACCCTGAAAAAGTGGCAAGTCAGTAGACAGTAGGACATAAGGGTTTGGTAAATAAATGAATGAAATAAAACAAAGATGTAGATGGTTGGTCTGTATTCCTTTGTCTCTAGCACGTAAGAGGCCAGCAAATTCAAGGGGAAAAATGTTTATAGCTGCTCAAACCCAGGCCCTTGTACAGGATAGGCAAGTGTTTAACCACTGAGCTACATCCCCAGCCCTTCCTGAGGTCTGAGTCCATTAAAAACACAATGAGCCCACAGGGGGATTTTCCCAGGAAGACTTTTTCAGTCATACAAATTTACTGTGAATTGAAGGTACTGGCTAGACTACAGTTGGATTTTTTGTTTGTTTGTTTGTTTGTTTACTTTGTCACCCTCTTTTCCTGTTATCTTTACTGGTTTTATTAAATCATGCTCTGTTGGCTAACTCAGCATCCTGGCTTTATGTAATAATTTCTTATTGCTCCAATGTCTTCTACCTTTTTTCTATTTATTCATTTACCTAGTACCTATTAAAGCTTCTGTTTTCCTGTTGTCACCATGCCTTACTTCACCATAAGTCCTCATTTCTAAACTTTAAGTATTTTTATTTCTATTTTATAATCATTAGATTTTATGATTTTTTTACTTTTTCTATTATTTCAATGTTTTAACTTTTTAGCTGTTCCTACTCATACCTTATATTCTATTTTTAACTCTATCATTTAAAATTCTTCAGTTGAAAATTTTACTGACTTTTTAATTCTAATTTAAATTTTATTGGTCTTATATTTATTTTCTCTGTTTTTAAAGTTAAACTTTCTGATATAAATAAATTTGTTCATTAATAAAATTTGTGAGCTATATAAAACATAAAGTAAAAATTATAATTCTACTATCCTGAGATTCAGTCAATATATTGTGAATATATATTATATATTACTGTGTAGATATGTAATATACATATATATACATACATATGTATGTGTGTTTTAACAAGATTAATGTTATATGGAGCTTTGTATCCTGCTTTCTCATTTAAATTTATATCCAGGGCATTTTATTATAACATTAATAGTCTTTAAAAATTTCTTGATGGAATTCCATTGAATTCCATATGAGCCCTTGGGCAAAGAGAGTTATTAAACATTCTGAAGTGGTTTGAACACTCTACTTTCTCTTGCTTAAAAATGATTTGACTTGCTCAGAGACAGTCTTCAGGAAATGTAAGTTGCCATGCTTACCCTTTGGGGTGTATCACCCTGCTGCACTGCATATTGGCTATGAGAGCTTGCCAGATCCCCTTGTCACAAATATTCTGCTCTCATCTGTGTCCTATTGTGTTGTCTTAGAGGGCTGGACAGAACAGATGCTACAAAAAAAATTAGATTCACGTGGAAGGTAGCATGTGGATTTGTAGAGCAGTTTAGTGCACTTTAGTATTGACCTGTGATGTGATTCTGTGCATTGGTTATGCTTAAAATACCTGTGTGCAAGTTTAGGTTTAGGTTTTGTTTTTGTTTTTTGTTTTTGTCATACTAGGGAGTTGAGCCCAAGTTCTCACACATGATTTGCAAACATTCTATCCCTGAGCTGCACCCCCAGCCCATTTTTTAATTTAATGTGACAGGTCTTGCTAAGTTACACAGGCTGCCTCTGGTTTTAAGCTTGTGATCTTCCTACCTTTGCCTCCACAGGCGTGCACCACTGCAACCTGGCCCAAGTTGAGGTTTAAACCCTTGCTTGATAAATAGATTTCCAATTTTAACATGTGAAATTATTATATCTGATTGCAATGTTTCTCCCCCTATCCCTTTTGGGAGTGCTGGGGGTTCAGCCCAGGGCCTCACATATGCTAGGCAAGTACTCTACTGAGCTACATGCCCAGCCCCTGATTGTAATTCTCAAGATGTCCTGGTATAATCACTGTATGATGCAACAAGAATTTCTACCTATGTAGAGTTTGGGCTCAGGTATAAGACCCACATGTAGATCTCCCTGACCTCCATAAAAAGTTACACACACTTACATCAGACTGCCTTGGTAAGCTAAAGGTGGGCTGAATTTCCACAAAGTTTATGGGCAGAGGATATCCTTGGGCAATCCTGGGCCACCTAGAAGTTTGGGGGATATTTTTTTGATGGTACTCTTGAAGTGCTTCAAAAAGGTGAATTGCCTATTCCACTGGGAGCAGAGCAGTCAAGTATAGGAAGCTTCTCTTGCACTTGGTAGTTCAATATATCTTCTATATACTCATGACCTTTTCAAGATAACGCTTTAAACATTAAGAGACTCCCACTCCCAAACAGGATGATTGACCAAGATTGGACTCCACAAGAGATATACCTACTAGAAGTTTCTAGAATTGGAATTCTTGTGGAGGTGGAGGCATCTCTCTTAACCATGTCTGACCTGGCTGTTTAGGGGATAAGACAAGACCAGTACAAAAGTAAATAAGATCTTTGGTTTTTCTATTAGTTTCTTATGGCTACTGTGATAAACTGCTCAAAAATTTGTGGTTTAAAACAATACAAAAATTATTTTGTTATAGTTCAGGAAAACAGAAGTCTGATATCAACTTCACTGGGCTGAAGTCAAGGTGTGAACAGGGTTGGTATCTTTCAGAGTCTCTAGGGAGAATCCATCCATGCCTCATCAAGCTCCTAGAAGCTGTTGGCACTTCTTGGCTTGTGAAAGCCTCACTCCATCTTTCCTTCAGTTGTCACATCACCTTCTGTCTCTTATCTCTTGCCTCCCTCTTAAACTCTCTACTATACCAGACCTGCCCAGATAATCCAGGATAACTTTCCATCTCAAGATCCTTAATTTATCACATCTTTGAAATCCCCTTTGCATATAAAGTTACACTCACAGGTTCTGATGCATTAGGATATGGTCATCTTTGAGGGTGGGAGAGTCACTCATTGGGCCATAACTTCTAAAATACTGCAGTAACTTCTACAAATCATAGAAACCTTCCCTTCTTGAGACAGTTTCTTATTTGGAGCAAAATAAAAATGGGAAATATACTGTTTTTAATATCCAAATTGTATGGGTCAGGTTATAGGAAATAAGAACCTTTGATTTTTCTAGAGAGCAGGTAAAAAAAACCCCTCTATTTCAATATTCCTTTTTTTTTTATGTGAACTTTCTAAATAGCTAGGATAAGAAACATAGATTCAGTTAGCTGTCATATGAGGTATTAATTTCAGGTATTACCTATTGGTCTAAGAAGTCACATGTGAGACAGATCTGAGGGACCCATCTCTCCTTGGGGTGCTGGGTGTGCAGTATTGCTAAACACTGAAATCCAATATTATTAATGATAAGGTTTTTATTTTTTTCTTATTTTCTGCTGCTTATTTTCCTGTAAGGAAGCACAGATGTTGAGGGATAGGGAAATCTGACTTCTCAACTGGCAACTATTAGACTCTCCTTTGCTACTTGTTGCTTTAAGAACTCTCAGTCAAACAGCCAGTGGAAACAGTCATACCAACACCAGTGGTTTTGAACACTTCATAGATGTCTTAAGGAAGTTAGATCACAATTGCACCTACAGCACAACTCCAGCTCCTGGAAGGTGCAGCTTCAGCCATGGGTGTTACAAACAGCTTGCAATTTGCACTGGACTTTCAGCTATCACAAGCTTCAGTGAACTCTAGATGACTGTGATGAACCCAGTTGAGATGAGGAGCACTAACCCTGGTGGCCCAAGAGAGGGATTGCTGTGATTAGTACAAAGGGGAGTGCTGTGGTTGATGGCTGTGATTGGTGCAAACAAAAATCTTCATTTCTATGAGAGGTTTCAGTGATTAGTGCAAATTTTCCTTCTCTGGCTTTATAAGAAGACTGGTTCACTGAAGGATTGGGCCAGGAGTTACCTCCTGTGCTGGCCCCTGGTGTTCCAATGTTAGGTCCAATAAAAGGCTCACTCAAGTGGTCTTTGCCTACTTTTAGTGGTGCAGACTGAGCTGGTAACATGAAGAAGGAAGCAGTGGAGACAAAATGGTGGTGATTGCTACAGCAAAGAATAGCAGAGATAGTAGAGCAGCAGAAGCAGAGAGAGCAGAGCAGCCAGAACTCTGAGCTGGAGAACCAGTGGAGTGACTGGTTGCTTGAAAGCTAAAGAAGAGATGAGGCTGCATGGCCAGCAACCAGCAGCAGCAGCAAAAAGGCTGCAATTGCTGCCTCCTGAATGGCAGCAACAGTGACAATATCCATAGCAATAAGAGGCATATGAACATTCTGAGAGAGGTACCAGGGCAGGAAGGATGGCAGGAGAGAGACAAAAGGCTGAGAGAGTCAGAAAAGAGAAACTGCAGGCCCTATTCCCTGGGAAGAGTTCCAGAGAGCTTTTGATCAATGGTCTCAGACAGCTTAGGAGCTAGGACTCAGGAATCCCAATACTTAGGCCTACCTGGAAACTGCAACACCAGCTGCTATCGAGGGCTGAGGAATCCTAACCTCAGTCTACATAAATGCTGTAGCACTTATGGGGATGGGAATCCCCACCTCTTACATGTACATAGGATCTGTAACACTTAAAGGATGAGGAATCTCAACCTCCTTGCCCTACATAAAAACTGTAACACTAGAAAGTGCAACTTGCTGTGCTGCTGCTGCTCTCAGCTGTCTGTTGTCACGGGTTGCTGCCATTGAATGCTCAATGACACACACAGTGCCAAAGACTAGCACTTGAATAGGTTCTCCTTGCCTACCCAAGATTTCTACCAGGTAGAGCAAAAGGACCCCAGCCAGCTGATTGGTGACACAGAAGGTAGCCTGTAAATTTCATAGACCAAACACCATTATTCTGTACTCATATTGATTATAAATGTTCTCAAAGCCATCTTCCATCCACCACTTTCTGGATTCATAAAAGCCATAGGCCTTTTGGAGGTATTGGCTTGTAAAAGCCCAATTATCTTTTGAATGCTCTCTATCCAGGGGGACTCATTTTCTGGCACTATATTTGACCGTGCTTCTCTTCTATTTGTAGGGTTTTCAATGGCTAATTATTTTGGGAGTGGGCTTCCAGGTCCTTCTCTCTAGTGTGCCTTAGTCTGGAAGTTCAGCTGAAACCTGTCCACCGTGGGTGGCCCTGCTGGTATCTGAAATACTGGTGGCATAGCTTTCAGCATCATAGCAACACACAAGACCCCACAGCATGACAAGCTGACAGACATGTGGGGGAGGCTGTTTAGGAATAGCATTCTTCTTTACACTTGTTAGTATTCAGTTAACTTTATTGTTCTGAGGATTCTAGCTTTTCTCCTAGGGACATTCACGCGTGCACACACACACACACACACACACACACACACACACACACTTTGCATTACTTTTGTGGTGTTCTTTAGTAATATCTAACATATTCCACACTGAGGTTTAGATCAGTTGGTAGAGTGCTACTCTGCACTCTCTGAGGCCCTGGGTTCCATCCTCAGCACTTCAGAAAATGGGAGAAGGACGTGGCAGCCCTCTCTGGAAACAATCCCCAAACAATCAGCCATTGAAAACCCTATAAATAACAGAGAAACACTGACATAGTGCCAGGCATGGCACAGTGTTGGGGAGTGTTTGGTTCTCTTGTATATAGGGTCACTATGAGTCAGACCTGACTTGATGGCACCTAACAACAGCAACAACTCCACAACTGTATTTTCAAGATCACAGTTTGGTCTTTTACCTTTTTCGTTCTGTTAATTCTATTAGCTTTACCATTGCTTTTTTTTTCCCCCCAACTGTATTTTAAGGCTCTTTGTTACTCTTATTTACCCTTTTTGTTTTATTTGTTTTGTCATTTGAGACAATGTCTCACTATGTATCCCAGACTAAGCCCAAATTTGTGATCTCTCTGCCTCAGCCTCCAAAATGCTGGGATTACAGTTGTGCATCACCACTCTTTATTGATCCTTTCAGAAAGCTACTAAGAATGGTCCTTTCCTCATTTGCAGCTTTAGTCTATGAGTATTTGGAATTATGTCTTCAGTGCTAGTTTATCTGGCCATTTGAGCCTGTTGCTTTTCAACTTTTAGAAAAACACCATTTCTCACCTGCTGAAGGCATGTTTTATTCCATGGATATATTTAATTTTATATTATTCCTGGAATTTAATTGGGTCATGAGATGGAAAATGTATGCTCTTTCAGTCATCTTGAACCAGAACTTTTACACTAATTTTAAAAAATGAATCATTAAAATGGATTTAATCTTTTAAATAGGTAATACATTTCCATCACTCAAAATCAGAAGGTATGAAAAGGCTCTGAATGAAATAGGAAATGATTGCTGCACATTGATAGCAAGTGTGTGCAAAGGCTTCATCGCAGAGAAGAACATCAGAATCAGGATAAATTTGTGATCTGTCTTCTGGACAGCACTGAGCTATACATGGCCTTAACAACAACTTCAGCTTCACAACAGCATTATCATGTGAATTAACCCAACTTACATGTATTTGGAAACAGTATTTCTCTGATTAAAGAATAAGAGAACTTATCTGACTGATTAAATCATTAACCAAATTTCTGTAAGTAGTTTTTGCAGATAGCTTATTTTGCAAGTTTGAGATGTGTATGTATGTTCATGTACAATCATCACTTGATATCCACAGGGATTGGTTTTATGATCCCTCTACAGATATCGAAATGGAATGATGCTTGAGTCCCTTATATAAAATGATGCGGTATTGCATATTACTTTACATATACTTTCATATGAGTGATCTAGAGATGATTTAAAGTATAATACCTAATGCAATGTAAGTGCTATGTAAATAGCTGTTATATATTGTTTAGCAAATAGTGCCAAGAAGAAGTCTGTACATGTTCTGTATACATGCAATTAAAAAATAGTTTTAGCCACAGCTGATTGAGTCCAGGGATGTAGAACTTGTGGATCCAGAGGGCTAACTATGAATATGAAACTAAATATATGTATAATATTTTAGAAATGCATAGACTTAAATTATAGTTTTATATAATGATTATATTACATAATGTGTTGTAATATATAATTGGGAGTTTACATTATAAGTTTATATACAAGGTATATAACTGTAAATATTTGGATTTATTTATGAACTGATTCTTTATAATCTTGTCAACAGTGCTTTTAGAAAAACCTCTGGCTTAAGTCTAATGTGATTCCCTGAATTAAAAATGAGACATTTATTTTCCTCCTGTGAACAACAAAAAAGTAATCTTAATTTCATAAAGGTTGGTTGTGGTTTTAAACATTTTGGATTTTTTGGTAGGGCCAGTCATAATTAGGGAGATTCCTAAACAGGATTAATAAAAAGCATCTGTTTACTCTTACTCCTCTCTCTTCAGTAACTGCTAGTGTGCACCTAAAAGTTACCTACTGTCATGAGGTTCTTGTTTAGCTTTCAGAATTTTATATACTAAGCAAATATGAATATCCATTTTCTCTTTTTTTAACACAAATGTAACATTATTATATATATTCCATATATTCTTTTAGACAATGTATCTTAAAGACTTCATAAAAAGCTTTCTCATTTTTAAAGCCAGTTTTATGGATTTACTGTAATATAATCCGATCCTTACTATGATTCAGAGAATAACACTGTACTTGTGTTTTGCACGTGTGCAAGCATACCATTGGATAAATGTATATAAGTACAACTGGGGCACAGGGTATAAGAATTCTATATGGTAGAGTGCTGCTCTGCACTTTCTGAGGCCCTGGGTTCAATCACCAGCACCACAATAATAAGAGAAGGACTTGGCAGCCCACTCCTGAAACAATCTTGATACAATCAGCCACTGAAAACCCTGTGAATATCAGAGAAGCACTGACATAGGGCTGGGAACGGCACAGTGTCAGGGAGTGTTTCATTCTGTTGTATATAGGGTCGCTATGAGTTGAACTCAACTTGATGGCACCTAACAACAACAACATCAACAACAACAACAACAACAATAAAGTTACTGCCACACATATCTCCATAGGTGTTCTAACATTTAATATTCCCACCAGCAATGTTTAAGAATGTTCATTTTTTCTTTTGAATTCTTGTTAATATGATGTGAAAATTAATATAATTCCCATATGTATTGATCTGGTTATAAATGAAGTTAAATACATTTCCAAATATTTAAGAGACATCCTTTTTTAAAAAAAATAAGTGGTCTGTTTGCCCAGCCTTTTTTTGAAAAAAAAAAAGACCATTTTTTGAAATGTGTATCATACCATTTTTTGAAAAGTGTATCCCAAAATTTTAAAGATTTATCATTTTTCTAATGAAAAAAATCACTGTGATAATTTATTAATCATTATGAAATCACTTTAAAAATCAAATCTAGCAGCTAGGAATGTGGCTCAATGGTAGAGTGTAAGGTCATAGGTTTGATTCCCAACACTACCAAAAATTTTAAAAAAAAGTCAAGGCTAGAAGCTTCTTAAATGTCTGTGCTATGTGTTGTAACAATTTTTTTGTTGTTGTTTTTTTATTCTGCTTATGGTGTGTTTTGTCATGTAGATGTTTTTCAATATGCCTAAATTTACCTTTTTAAAAATGCTTTAAATGTTTATTGGGCTTTATACACTTGAATATTTTATTTGAAATTCTATCTTACTCATTTTTTATCCTACAAGAATATGTGTTTTATTTTTTAATGTTATATTAATGTGATTAATTGTACATATTAATGGAATTCAGTGTGATATTTCTATTCATGCATTGATCAAATCCAACCTCTTTTATTCCACTCTCCACTCACCCCACACCCTTCTCAATCTCTAGAAATCACTGTTCTACTTTCAGGTTGACTTTTAAAAGATTTTATCTATTTATTTATTTATTTTATTTTATTGTGGTACTTGGGAGCTGAATGCAGGGCCTTGGGCATATTTTGCTCTACCACTGAGCTGCACCCTCAATCACTTTTTTATTTTTTACCCTGAGAAAAGGGCTTGTTAAATTACTCAGGCAGTCTCTGATCTCAGCTTGTGATCCTCGTGCCTCTGCCTCCCGAGTTGCTGGGATTGTAGGTGTGTGCTAGTGCGCCTGACTTTTTTAGCTTATATGTATGAGAGAATATGTAGAACTTGTCTTTCTTGTCTAGTTTATTTCACTTAACATAATGTCCTCCAGTTACATCCATTTTGCTGCAAATGACAGTATTTCATTCTGTATGGCTGAATAATACTCCATTGTGTACATATATCACTTTATTCATCTGTTGATAGGCACCTGGGCTGATTTCATATCTTAGCTTTTGTGAATGGTGCCATGATAAACATGAATGCTCAGGTACCGGTTTTGTCTTCTTGGATATATACCCAGAATTTGGATAGCTGAATCATATGGTAGATTTATTTTTAGGATTCCTTTCAATAATAGGGGTTAAACTGGGAGCTTCACACATGCTCAACAAGTACTCTACCACTGAGTTGGACCCCCAGCCCCTTTTTTATTTTTTATTTTGAGACAGAGTCTTGCTAGGTTGTGCAGCTGCCTCTGATCTCAAACTCGCCATCCTCCTGCCTCAGTCTCCCAAGTCACTGGTGTTATAGGTGTGTGCCATAGCACCTAGCTTACACATCTTTAGTTTTTTGAGGAAACATCATACCATTTTCTATAATGGCCACCCTAATTTACATTCTCACTAACATTGCATAAGAGTTCTGTTTTCTCCAAATCTGTACCAGTATTTTTTATTTTTATTTTTATTTTTTTGAGACAGGGTCTCACTGTGTAGCATAGCCTGGCCTGGCACTTGCTATATATACCAAGCTATCCTCCTACTCATCCATCCATCCATCCTCCTGCCTAAGCCTCCCAAATACTGGGATTAAAGGAATGTGCCCTCAAACCCAGTTTTATTTTTTATTTTTTTGATAATGGCCATATTAGATAGAGAGGGTATTTCATGGTAGTTTTGATTTGCATTTCTCTGATGGCTGATATTGAACATTTTTTCATATATTTGTTAGACATTTGTATTTCTTTTGAGAAGTGTCTATTCAGATCATTTGCCCATTTTAAAATTGGATTACTTGGTTTCTCTCTCTCTCTAAAATTCCTGACATGTTGTGGATATTAACCTTCAGTCAGACGAATAGTTGGCAAATATTTCCTCTCTTTCTGTAGGTTGTCTCTTCATTCTGTTGTCTCCTTTGCTGTCCAGAAGCTTTATAGTTTGAGGTAATTGTTTTTGTCTAATTTTGCTTTTTTCCCTATGCTTTTGGGGTCTTATTCAGAAAACCATTACCTGAACCAATGTCTTGAAGTGTTTCCCCTATGTTTTTTTTCTAGCAGTTTCAAAAATTTCATGTACTACATTTAGGTTTTTGATTTATGTTGATTTTTATTCAAAATAAGAGATAGAGATCAAGTTACAGTCTACTGAATGTCAATATCCAGTTTTCCCAGCAGTATTAATTGAAGAAGCCATTCTTTCTCTAGTGTATGTTTTTGAGGCCTTTGTGGAGAACCAGTTGGCTGTAGATATATGGGTATATTTTGGGGATCTCTATTCTGTTCCAATTTTCTAGGGATCTGTTTTTATGCCAATACTATGATGGTTGGTTACTATGGCTTTGTATTATGTCTTAAAATCAGGTATTGTGATGCTTCCAGCTGTGTTATTTTTATTCAAGCTTTCTTTGGTTTGGGGGTCTCTTGTGCTTCTATATGAATAATAGGATTGTTTTCCTGGTTCTATGAAGAATGTTTTTGGTATTTTGATGGAATTGCATTGAATGTATAGATTGTTTTGGGAAATGTGGACATTTTAGCAATATTTTTTTCATCCAATCCATAAACATGGACAGTCTTTCCATCTTTTTGTGTCTTCAATTTCTTTCATCAATTTCTTTCTACAATGAAAATGACCACATTTTCATTATAGAGGTCTTTCAATTCCTTGGTTACATTTAGTCCTAGGTATTTTATTTTTCTAGCTATTGGGATTACTTTCATCCTTTTCCAGCAAATTCATTATTGGTGTATAGAAAAGCTGCTGATTTTTATATGTTGACTTTGTTTCCTTTTACTTTATTGAATTTTTTTATTCCAAGTCTTTTGGTGGAGTTGTATAGTTTTTCTATATATAGAATCACATAATCTGAAAATGGATAGTTTGACTTCCTCTCTTTGTATTCTTTTTATTTCTTTCATTTGCCTGATTACTCTATGTAAAACTTCTAGTACTATATTGAATAAGAGACTGAAGGTGGACAGCCTTGTCTTATTCTTGATGTTATAGGAAGTGGTTTTAGCTTTTCTCCATTCAGTATGTCTTTGTTCTGTCAAGATACAATCCTTCTATACCTAATTTGTTCAGGGATTTTTTGTGGGGTGGTGCCCTGCTGCTAGACTTGCTCCGGCTGTGAGTGGGAACCAGCCACCAAGGACCTGTAGTCTGGTGATGGGGAGCTGAGCACCGGAGAACCACACTGCCCGGAAAGGAGGCTTATGCCCATGGCTACTCTGAGAAGCCTTGAGAAAGGCAGGCTCAGAGGTTTATGCCCACAGCAGCTCCTTGCTTCTTTCTTCCAGTGAAGATGCCAACTCCAAGTGCTCAGCTCAACACAGCTCTTTATTGCTTCATCTGTCCTGGTCAGTGGAATGGACCCCCACTGCTCCATGCACTGCCCTTATATTCTCTTCAGGGCCTAGCCAGGGACCAATCAGAGGCAGTCACCCCATACGGGTCTTGGCCAATCAGGGGGGATATGCAAACTTAGGTTGGTAAAAGCAGCCAATTGGGGGTGGGTCCTGAATGGTCCAATCAGTAGCTGTTTGGTGGCTTGGAAACAGCCAATCAGGTGTCAAGGGGTCTGAGGAAAGGGATTGGACACCAGTGCCATCTTTAGAAGCTCGATGCCCAGGAGTTCCTGGATGTAGGGGAAAGGTTACTGCCGGGGAACAAGCCTCAGACCTTCAAGTGGGCCTAGATAGGCCCCACGGCAAACTGTCTCTCTAGGCAGTGCCCTGCACTTTTATATGAAAGGATGCTGAATTTTATCAAATGCCTTTTCTGTACCTATTGAGATGATCATATGATTCTTATCCTTCATTCTGTTGATGTGATATATTACCTTTATTGATTTGCATATATTGAGCCATCCCTGGGATGACACCACCTTGATCATGGTGAGTGATCTTTATCATGTGCTGTTGAACTTGATTTGCTTGTATTTTGTTGACAATTTTTGCATTAAACATCATCAGGGATATTGTTCTATAATTTTCTATTTGTGTGTGTGTGTGTGTGTGTGTGTGTGTGTGTGTGTTCTTGTCTGGATTGGTAACAGAATATAGAATTACTCACAGAGTGAATTTGGAAGAGTTCTTTCCCTTCAGTTTTATGGAATAGTTTGAGAAGAATTGGTATTAGTTTTTTTTTGTTTGTTTTTTTGTTTTTTTTTTAAGTTTGGTAAAATTTAGCAATGAAATCGTACAGTGTTAAGCTTTTCTTTGTTGGTAGAATTTTCTACTCATTCAATCTCGTTACTTATTTGTCAACTTAGGATTTTATGTGTTCATGATTCTATTTTGGTAGGTCAAATGTGTCCAGAAATTGGACCATTTCTTTTAGGTTTTCCAATTTGTTAGCACATAGTTTTTCAAAATAATCTTCAATGAGTCTTTGTATTTCTGAGGTTTTAGTTGTAATGTCTTTTTCATCCTTGATTTTATTTACTTGGGTCTTTTCATTTTTTCTTGGTTAGTCTATCTAAATGTTCATTTCATTTATCTTTTCAAAGAACTGATTCTTTGTTTCATTGATCTTTTATATTTTTTAGTCTCTTTATTTTCATCCTAAAACTTTGAAACTGTTGAAAGGGAGGTATTAGATTTGAAATTATATGGTATATAGTAGGGCTGGGATTTAGCTCAGTGGGTAGAGCGCTGCACTGCAGTCTCTGAGGCCCCGAGTTCAATTTCCAGCACTGCGAAAATGGGAGCAGGGCCTGGCAATCCACTCCCAAGGCAACCCCGAAGCACTCGGCCATTGAAAACCCTATGAGGGTTGCTATGAGTCGGATACCGACTTGACTGCACCTAACAACAACAACAAGTATATAGTAATATTTATTTCTTACAGTTTTTGTGTTAAATTTATTTTTTCAGATATAACTAGATATTCCTGCTTGCTTTAGGTTTCCATTTTCTTGGGATATAATTATTTATCCTTTCACTTTGTGTGTCTTTACTTGTGATGTGACTTTATTGTAGACACCATATTTTGGGATCTATTTTTTAAAAATCCATTCAGGTAGTCTGTATTTTTTAATTGGGGAATTTAGGACATTTATATGCATTGTTGTTATTTATATGTAAATACTCCTGTCGTTTTGTTGAGTTTCTTCTAGTTGTTTTGAATATTCTTTGTTTTCTTTCTCTGATTCATCTTTGTGACTTGATGGTTTACTGTATTGATGTCAGATTGTTTTCTATTTATTTTATATATCTATTCTTCTAATGGGAATTATACTTTCACATGCTCTCATGATGAAGGTTGGTTATCTTTCTTTGACTTCTGGATGTAGGAGTTCCTTAAGCATCTTTTAAGGTTAATCTAGTGTTTATGAATTTGTTCAGTTTTTGTTTTTTTGTCCTTAGTTTCTGAAGAAAAGCCTTGCTTGGTATAGTGATCTTGGTTGGTAGTTTTCTTTCAGGCCCTATGATACAACATTCTATTCCCTCCTGGCCTGTAGGATTTCTGCTGAGAAATTAGACTAATGGGATTACCATTTAATTTGACTTGGTACTTTTAGAGATTTTTAAAAAACTTTGTCTTGGACTTTTGACAGTTTGACTATAATATGCCATGATGACAGTCTTTTTTGGTAATGTGTATTTGGAGTCTTATAAGCCTCTTGTACATAGGTGTCCATGTCTTTCTGAAAAATGGGGTAATTTTCTGCTGTTACTTAATTGAATGACTTTTCTATGCCCCTAACTTTTTTTTTTGATCTTCAGATGTTGCATAAATGTGGATGTTTATTTAGTTGTGTCAAAGATCTTGAATGTTGTTTCTTTGTTTGCTTGCTTGCTTCCTTCTTTCCTTGTCTGAAGGGGAAATTTCAAAGACTTATATTTAAGTTCAGATATTCTTTCTTCCTCTGTTGAGATTTTCAGTGGTATTTTTTGTCTTTTTTCCTGAAACAGGGTCTCATTATGTAGCCCAGGATATCATGGAACTCACTATGTAGCCCAGGCTGCCTTGAATTCATGATCCTCCTCCCTCAGCCTCCCAAGGGCCAGGATCATAGGTGTGCACCATCATGCCTGGTTAATTTATTTGTCTTATTGATTTCTTCATTTCCAAAACTTCCATTTGGTTCTTTTTCTCTTTCTTTTCTTTTCTTTCTTTCTTTTTTTGACAGTACTGGGGGTTGAACCCAGGGCCTCATACTTGCATGTTTGGAAGTGCTGTACCACTGAGCTGCACCCTCAGCCCTTTTTTTAAAATTATTTTTTGAGACAGGGCCTCTCTAAATTATGCAGACTGCCTCTGGTCTCAAACTTGTGATCCTCCCACCTCAGCCTCTTGAGTTGCTGAGATTACAGGCATGTGCCACTGTGCCAGGCATTTGGTTCTTTTTCAAAATCTCTTTGCTGAATGTCTCATTTATATTTTGCCTTGTCTTCCTAATTTCATTTAATTATTCATCACTATACTTTTGTATCTCATTGACATTTTAAATAATCATTTAAAAAAATTCTATCCATTTCAATTTCTTTGAAATCTTGCTGGAGATTTTTATATTTTGGAGTCATCATCTTACCTTTTTCATATTTCTTGTGTTCCTGCAGTGAGATTTGCACAAGTGGTGGATCATATATCTCTACCCTGTTATGGAGTGGCATTCTTAGTAAGTGGCTTTCTCCTGAGGATTTATCTTGGGATGTCAACTTTTTATACAACACTGGCTTTGATTCTAGCTGGACGCCATATGCCTATTGTGTCTGTAGCTACTTTGGCTGTGACTAGTGAGTTTGCGTACCATGGCAGAGTCAGTCCTATGGTCTCGGTGGACCATGCAAAAGTAGAGACACTCTAGGAGTCCAGGCAGGTACTGTGCAGACAGCAGTGGGTGCGGGATGCTCATGTGTGGCTATTCCTATAATAGGAGTTATGACCTGTCTCAGGCAATGGACGTTTGCTCAGGCACCATTGATGCTAAGACTGCTACTGCAAAGGCTTCTCATGCTGGCAGGTGGGAGGCCGAAGCAGTCAGTGATGTGTGCTCAGATGCTACATGGGGAAAGGTGGTAGTGGGAAACATAACACTCCCTGTGTGGCCCTCACACCCAGTCTTGACATCAGTATGTGGTTAGGCAAGTTGTGAACCCCATAGGTAGGGTAGTAGCAGAGACTGTGGTATATCTCTCTGTAACCTCAGTGGTGGGAAGTGTGACTTTGGCCAGAGCCAGGCAAAGGTGCCCTTGCCTGCCCACCTACCTGTGTGTACCCTGGCACTGGGCAGCAGCTAGAGCTACAGAGTTGTTCAAGGCCCCTCAATACATCCTTGTGGCCAGGGACACAGCAGGAACAGCAGTGTTTCCTCCCCACCTTGTCAGTAATAGGCACGTGAGCATAGAACAGGAATTGAAGTGGTGGGAACCCAACTGGTACCTGCTTTCAGTCCTGGAACTGGAAGGAGTCCATGTACAGCTAGTTATGACCTTGATCTCAAAGTATAAGCTCCCTGATCTCTTGGTTCTCCACTGCCTTCTGTGTCACAACATCCATCACCTGTGGTTCAGCACATCCAGAGGGCTTTAGTCAGAGTAACTCTGCTGGGTCAAGTTGGTCTTACAAGGAAGCCACCTGCTAAGCCAACACATGTGGACTGTCTGTGGGCTCCCAGAGATGACAATATACAGGGGTCTCTGTCCCCATAGCAATCTTAAATCAGACAATAGGTCCCTTCTCAAGGTGACTCCTATCTACAGTACCCTGAGTGTCATTTGGGAGATGATATGAGATCCTTTTCCAAAGCAAGTCTTTTATACAGATATCATATTACTTATTTATATGGGCTGTAAGCCTGTGAGGCTTTTGAAACTATCTTAAAGCTAGCATTGCCAGCATCTGCCCTGATGGAGTTTGCTGAGGCTCCTTTTACCCTTATTCCTGCAAAAGGGAGGTTCCCTCCCCCTCCCTTGGCTGTGGAGTTTGAGTGGCTATTTCTGGGGTATTTTATTTTTCTATGCTATTGCCCCAGGTCTCTGAATCTTACAAGGTTCCAATCTCTCTCTTGCTGATTTCTGGTGTTCTCCACTTGTCATCTGCCTCAAAATGCAGCTATGTATGTTAATTTCATTCTTCCTTATAGAGAAAGGGGTGAATACTGGGCAGTTCTATTTCACCATTTTGGATTTCCAGACTAAATTTGCCTTTTTTTAAAAAAATAGCTTCTGAATCTTCAGTCATAGTTAAAAGATAATCCCTATTCTGAGACTATAGAAATTATCACATTTCTTCTATTCTTTTTACAGTTTGACTTTTCTATGTTTAATTTTTCACCATTTTGAGTTTGGCTTTGTGTTTGGAGTAAGCTTCTAATCCAACTGTATTTTTTCCATATGTCCGTCCAACTTTTCTGACAGTCTGTGTGCTCATTTTTTAAATTTTGGCATCTGGACCATTTCTCCTAACAATGATCAACCTTTTAACATTCCAGGTATGAGTGTGAGCAGAATGGTATAACTTAAGTAGACCATCATGGTTAGCAGAGAAAGACAGCCACTAGACTCTATGGTAGTGAATCCCTACACTGAGAGCCATGAACCAGCACACCTGCTTGGATCCTTTTAATCCCAGTAGATTCTCTTAACATGATTTAACGTGTTCCTTCATAGCAGACTCTAGTGGAACATGATCTGTTGCTGTTTGAAAGATAAGGACTCTTACACATTGGATTTTCAGTTGGCTTTTAACATCATATGCTTAATATAGACCTGGATTTCAGAGTATTCATTTTCCCATATCCCCCATATACTTTCAACTTTTATCTTTAGTTATCACAAAAAATCCTTTGTTAGAGGTAAAAGTAGATAGGAAGTCTTTTTCTTGTGAACTCCAGGGGAATATAGACAAGCTATCTGATTTATATGCCAGGAATTTCTTTCTTTGGTTCTGATTTATTTTCTTGGCAAGCTGAATGTGATTTGCCTTCACATTTACATATTCCCCATCAAAGGGTACATTGTTTGATCGGACATATGGTACCTTTCATGTATATTAAAATTTTATTTATTCTACTTAGTTTCCTATGGGTTGAAGTGCTTCTGGGTACTTCAGTGCCATATGTAGAGGCATGGCCAAGGAAATCTTCCTCATTTGGAGTTGTTGAAGGATGAGGCAGCATTCCTACAAGCATTTTGAAAAGACAGGTACATTTTCCTACTCAGGATATCTATCTCTATATTTGTATAGGAAACTAATCTGTTAGAATTGAAAGGGAGAATATGGGATCATCCTGGGAAAGTTTGCCCACTTTTTTCTAGAAACCAGCATCATAGATTGGTTAGTTTTTCTTCCTGCATCCTCATTACCATGACTCTTTCAGATTGCATGAGAAATGATTATTTCTACCTCATTATTTTAAGTTTGGAGACTGCTCATGATTAGCCTAAGGACTGTACGGGGAAGAGTGGGATGAAACACAGGACAGTTACATTTTACTCTCTGAAAACTTTTAAGATTTTAAAGTTCTTCTCATATGATTTGAGGAATAGATTTCTTCTGTCATCTTCTATTATTGGATAACTAATGATTAAAAATTGGTTTACACTGTACTGTTACACATTACATTCTTCCTTCTAGTGCTCGCTTTGGCAAGAATTCCCAACAAACAGTCAAGCAGTGAAAAACAGGCCAATGGAGTAACATAATATAGGGAGGAAAATTTTAAAAAAATCATAGGAGGCCTCTTTTAGTTTAGTTTTGTTTTGAGACAGGGTCTTGCTATATAACCCCAGTTGACCTAGAACTCACTATGAAGACCAGGTTGGCCTTGAACTTGTGCTAATTCTCCTGCCTCTGCCTCCTGAGTTCTGGAATTACAGGCATGTGTCCTCACACTCAGCTTGATTTTATGAAATTTAAATCTATGGTATAATTATATATATGTATTTATTTGTGTTTTGTCCATAGTTCCTAACTCCCTCCCCAAGGCAGGCCATAGCACCATAAAACCCAAGAGGACAGGGTTCAGAGATTCAGAGAACTTCCAGATAGCTGGATGTGCAGAGGTTTCTGGAGTCTGGTGTATCTGGGGAGGGCGTGGAAGCTCAGAACCTCTTCCCAACATCTTGCACTCTACATCTCTCTTCATCTATTGTTGTTGTTAGGTGCCGTCGAGTCGAGTCCAACTCATAGCGACCCTATGTACAGCAGATCGAAACACTTGCCGATTCTGTGCCAGGCAAACAATCTTATTTATGTTTAAGCCCATTGTTGCAGACACTGTGTCAATCCATCTGGTGGAGGGTTTTCCTCTTTTGCGTTGACCTGCCACTCTTCCAAACATGATGTCC
>VMDO01005916.1:0-106256 GCA_007922755.1 Pedetes capensis | reverse complement strand
AAAAAAAAGAAAGAAAAAAAAAGAAATTAGAAAAAAAAAAAGACTTATGTCTATAAACTTACAAGGATGGTTTCAGAATGTTAAAGGACAAGTTATAGAGTAACATGTCCAGTATGATCCCAGGTTCTGTTTGATTGATTTGAAGATACTTTTACTTTTTATAAGATGAAAAACTTCTCATTACAAAATATAATAGAAAAATCGACAAACAGAAATAAAAGAAGTCAGGATTAGCTATCATTCCAACAACCAAGACAACTGCCACCAAGTTCTTGGTGTAGGACCTTCCAGGTTTCGTTGTTAAGGAAAATGGGATCAAGTATTCTCTGCTATAATCTTCCTGCCTCAGGTCAAAATAAATTCTTCATTACATCTTGTCAGGTGTTCCTGCCTCTCTGCCGTGACCTCTGCATCTCTCACAGGCAGGGGGCGCCCTCTGGTCCTTGACTTCCTCACCCACCTGCTACTTGGTATCTTCCTCCCCAGCCCCCACCCAGGGATGTGAGGGAAATTCTAGGCGCCATCAGGAGGAGATGAGATCCTGGCCCAGCCTCAGGGTCCTAGGTCTCTGCCGTGTGGCTGTCCTCAGCTTCAGGAGGGAGCAGCCTGCATGGCCCCTCCTCCCAGAGCTCCAATGATGAGCCTGGAGCGTATGAGGCACTGAGCGTATGAGGCACTGAGCGTTCTCAGTTGACGCAGCGTGCTCCTTTCTCCAGATCCCCTCCCAGAAGGTTATGACAAAGGCTGGCTGTCTTCTTCCTCCCCTTGTCTGGGTCTTTCTCTGCCTCGTTTCCCCTCTGTCCCTTAGGAAAAGGAGGGGTGGGTTTTAGTCCTTGATGGGCTAACTTGAGGAATCCTCTCTAGCAAAATTTTGCTGTCCAGCCTATTGTTTGGCAGCAAATGACTATTTGAATGTCAGAAGCCGACTCCATTTTTTTAGTTTCCGTTCACATTTTTGTTATGAGAACAAATCATTTACTTATCCTAGGGCGGAGGCCTAGAGACAGATGGATACCTTGGGCTAACCAGGAGCAAGATAATATGCCCAAAAGTAAAAATAGAAAGTGAATTAAACTTTTTCCTAATAGTACATCTGTTTCAGAAAGAAACATTTTAGTAATCGTCAATAGCATTATTCTTCTCCAAGTGTACTTTTGGTTGCATTACAACATAATTAGGTATATTTGTTGCATTAAAAAGTAACCAAAGCAGAAAAGTAAATCTTTCCCTACAAAACAAAACAAAACAAAAATAACAGAAAACAGAAAGTACCTGCAGGGCAGGGGTCCCTACTAGCCTAGGACTAGTAGGAATGCTGGGCTGGGATTTAGCTCAGTTGGTAGAGCGCTGCTCTGCAGTCTCCAAGGTCCAGAGTTTGATTCACAGCACCACAGAAACGGGAGAAGGACGTGGCAACCCACTCCCAAGGCAATCCCAAAACAGTCAGCCATTGAAAACCCTATGAGGGTCGCTATGAGTTGGACACGACTCAATGGCACCTAACAACAACAGTAGGAATGCTAGGCATGGGACCCCACAGCAGAAGGTGAGCATCAGGCCAAATGAACTTCATCTGCATTAACAGTCACTCCTCATCGCTCTCATTACTGCCTGAGCTCTGCCTCCAGCCCATGGAAAAATTCTCTCCCATGAAACCAGTCCCTGGTGCCAAAAAGATTGGAGACTGCCACTGCAGGGGATGAGAAATAGTTTTTTATTGTCCTATAGCTGAGGTTCATGACTGAGGTTCCCATAACAAAACACAGATTAACAAGAGAAAATACGACAAATGTATTTCATATAACTCTTTGTTTGGTTGGGTTTTGAGACAACGTCTGACTATGTAGCCCAGGATGGCCTCAAATTCACCATCCTCAGCCTCCTGAATGCTAGGATTATAGGTATTTAATATAATTTTTATGATACATGGGAGGCTTCAGAAATTAAGATGCAAAAGCACAAATAAACTTGTGTATTGTCTGTGCTGGTTTTTATGAAGAAGTAGAAAAGAATGGTAGGGATGTAATGTAATGATAATAAACTGGAGATTGCTCACTCAGATTCTTCTCCACCTTCCTATGACTTTAGAGAATATTTTCCTCCAGGTATAGGGAGAGTCATTCTCAAACCAAGGTCTGATGACTCACTTCTGGGCTGGGAAAAGATGAGAAAGGCCTTTTTGCTTCTGTTCTTTTCTCCAATGCCAAGCTGCCATATTTGGAATAGTATGTGCTGAAATCCATTATACCCAAGAGAGCAAAGACTTCATAAACACAGACCAATGAGCACAGCTTAAAAGATATAATCAAGGTGGTTAATTTTGTTGAATGAAAATTCTGGGTAAAATATTGAGTTTTCAGTACATAATGAATCACAAGACAGGTGTGTTGTTAGGTGCCATCAAGTCAGGTCTAACTCATAGTGACCTTATGCAGAACATAACGAAACACTCCCTGACACTGTGCCAAGTCCGGCACTATGTCCGTGCATCTCTGCTATTCATAGGGTTTTCGATGGTTGATTATTTAGGGCTTGTTTTCAGGAGTGGGCTGCCAGGTCCTTCTCCCATGTTTGCGGTGCTGTGGATTGAACCCAGGGCCTCAGAGCGCACAGAGCAGCACTTTACCAACTAAGCTAAATCAACAGAGAGGCTGACTTGGAAATGTAAGGCCCAGTGTGGGCTGAGCGGAAGGTGCCCAGAGCGGAAGTCCTACACAACGATGCCAGAAGTAGGGCTTAGCTTCTCTTTTAGCAAACAGCCCTGTGTGGGGACCACCAAGTTCCCTTGCCACCCAGGGACACAAAGCACCTCAGGGCAGGACCAGCGGGGAAAGGGAAAAGGGGAAGCCAGGGCCCAGGGGCTCGTTCCAGCCCAGAGAGCACAGAGGAGGTTCCAAGTCTTGGTAGATGATTAGGAACACAGCGCTCAGAGGAGCAATCTAGGCAATGAGAGCATGGGTACGCCGAGGCCAGGCAGCCAGGACCAATAACAGAAAACAGAAAGTACTGCAGGGCAGGGGTCCTTACTAGCCTAAGACTAGTAGGAATGCTAGACACGGGACCCCACACCTCACAGAAGGTGAGCACAGGCCAAGTGAACTTCATCTGCATTTACAGCCGCTCCTCATCACTCACATTACTGCCTGAGCTCTGCCTCCAGTCCATGGAAAAATTCTCTCCCATCAAACCGGTCCCTGGTGCCAAAAAGGTTGGAGACTGCCACTGTAGGGGATGAGAAATAGCTTTTTATTGTCCTATAGCCAGGAGAAGCAGAACAGTGCAGATCACAGATGAGCCCAAGGCTCGGACGGAGCCTGGGACACTATAACAGCAGGGGAGGATATAAAGGGCATCTTGGAAGGGACTGGCCACGGTCTGCCCTCTGACTCATCTCATGCAACCTTCCAGGCCTGGCAGATGATGGTTGGCAGACAGCTGTGACCCTCAGAGCCAGGAGAGGTCCTGAAGTTGTTAACCCTTGTAGTAAATCTCCGGGGAAGCTCCCCGTGTTCTCCTAAAGAGCTGGAGAGTTCATGGGAGGGGCATAGGAACAAGTGAGAATTTGCCTTTAGAGCGATGGGGCTCCAGGAAGCCAGCTATACCCTGTCTCGGCCAGAGCCACAGACTCCTCCTATGGATTAGGACCAAGTGAGTCAACATGCTTTAAGCGTGCCTCCGAGCTACAGAAGTCTGCCCTTCCTAGCATTAGAATCAAAGTTATAGAGGAATGCGCTCCCGTAATGTATGGAGCCATTTCTAGCTAAAGAAGAGGGAGGACGGGGTAAAGCTAGATTAATGTGAAAAGCTACAGTGACTTCCTAGGGGCAAAATTTCAGAACTGAACACCATTTCAATAGGTCTCTATTAAGTATGGAAAGAAACACACTGCGGAACCAAACAGATGGTACTCAGAAATTCAAAAACAATGACTATAGCGGCCGTTCTGAAAAAGCCAGTTCCTAGCACCGGCTGGTGTCTGGCCAACATTCTCAGCTGGAAACTATAAACTCACTTTATTTGGAGACATCTAAGGCCTCGGGGCAGGATATGATGAGTCCAGCAAGGGCTGACACCCTCCCTACAAATATTTCCAGTACACACCACCTCCAGGCCCTTCTCAACACCTGCATTTGAATCCAGCCCTCCTGCCTTCCCACCTGAACGACTGAAGCAGGCTTCCAATTGCAGGGGCCAAGCTTACACCTCCACCTCCACCATGTGCTTCTTGGTAACGGCCCGGAAACCACTCTTCCCCATGGAAGTGACAACTGGCTATGGCAGGGATTCTCTGGCCTTGTGTGTCCTGAAAGCCATCCTGCGCATCCCAAGTGGGTGGATCCGCTGTCCATATGCTGCATGCCAGCGTGGGGGAGGAGAGGGCAGGGCATCCTGCAGACTCTTTGTAAAGAACCTGCCAATCCCATGCCCTGCTTTGGTCTCCCGGCCAGCTGTTCTGGGGCCATATTTGGTGCCAGTACAGGAGACAGTGGGTGGTATTCATGAAGGGCCTCTCTATCCTCCCCTGGCAGGCAAAACTCTAATTCACTAAGTTATCTTTCTCTCTCCTTTCATCCACCCATCTCATATATATTCCTTTCATAAACATCAGTGACCACATAATGCATGCCAGCCAATGTTCTCAAATCTGGGGATTTCGCACTGAACAAATATTGAAAGGACTGCCGTTGTCTTTATTCTTTTTTTTTTTTTTTTTTTTTTTTTTTTTTTTTTTTTTTTGCAGTACTGGGGGTTGAACCCAGGGCCTCGCGCTTGCATGTTCTGCAAGTGCTGGACCACTGAGCTGCACCCCCCCCAGCCCATTTTTTTTTTTACTTTTTGAGACAGGGTCTTGCTAAATTACGCTGACTGCCTCTGATCTCCAACTTGCGATCCTTCTGCCTCTGCCTCCTAAGCTGCTGGGATTACAGGCATGCGCCATCACACCTGGCTATTGTCTTTATTCTTGATGCCTCACTACCTTGACCTTTCTCAGCAAAGCGACCCCTCAAATACTTCAAACGCACTCATGGCAGAAGTGGAAAAAGAATATTTCAGAATTGGCCAAATCAAAGCCTGCAGAATTCTGCTTGGGGCGATCGCTCCTGGAACTGGTTTCAACATTGACTCTTGCCTTTGGTCCCACGAACTTGTCTCTCGTTTCCCCTGGTCTAACTTGAGAGCTCCCGAACAGTCTCAGCATCTCCATCTGGGCAGCTCCTGGGTCTGTGCCATCCAGGGAAAGAGGCTGCAGGACATCAGCTGGGCACCATTCATTTTACAACAACTCTTCTAGATCATTCTTTTATGCCTAAAAATGAGAAAAGAGCTTTGGATTTGGGCAGCCCTCACAGCCAGCCCTCATTCTCTCACCACCTGTGTGGTCTTAGCCAAGCTGACTCATATCTCCAAGCCTCTGAATCCTGAGAATTATTTAAAAAATGGTCACAAACACACCGTCTACCCTTTTTACAGGACTTCACATGCCTTACCTAGCACAAGACCTGTTGTTGTTGTTAGGTGCCATCCAGTCATGTCCGACTCATAGTGACCCTCATAGTGTTTTCAATGGCAGATTGTTTCAGGATTGCCTTGGGAGTGGGTTGCCATGTCCTTCTCCCATTTTTGCGGTGCTGGGAATCGAACTCGGGACCTCAGAGACTTCAGAGCAGCACTCTACCAACTGAGCTAAATCCCAGCAGCACAAGACCTAGACGGATGCATATGCTTGCCATTCCAGGTTTATAGGTGAGGAAACCGAGGCACAGAGTGACACAAGTACGGTCAGGATAGGAACCCAAGCAGTCTCTCTCCTGAGCCCAAGCCCTCAAAACCACTACTGCCTCACTGGCTTGGCAACAGCAGGCCCTTAGTAAAGGGCAGGTGGAGACCCCCAAGCGTATCTGTCTCCTGAGTTCCATCCTCTTTCTCGGCCACTGCTCCCCACATACCCTAGGTGAGCTGGAACTCACGTCCCAAGCCTGGGTCACCCTTTGGGATTTAGTGCATACTTGCACATAAGTCGGAGAACATAAAATATTGAAAACTAAGCTTTTATTTCACCTTCTCACACAAGACCTTATTGCCTTGTTTATGGGACGTGAAAAATCATGACTGTCTTTTGCCCGCTGAGCGCAGTCTACTATTTTGAGGCAGGTCTTCAAGAGTAAGTAAAAATTATTGCTTTCATTATGAGTATTCCGCTCCAACTATAAACCTCCGTGATTCAACCTGCCGGGCTGTAAGCGATGTCCTGTCAAAATGACTCCCTACCATTTCCTCCATTAAAGAGTTGGGGCCTCGGATCTCACAGCGTAGTAACCGCTGGCCATTCCCGTGAAGGATTGTCCTGCAGGCTAATGTTGGTGCGTTATGCCACTGCAGCCCGTAATGACACACAGCGATGCCTAAATCATAAGAATCGGTTCCACCAAATATGAGAGTAGAGAGAAGAGGGGATGGGACTAGCAGGGCTGGGGGGAAGGGGAGCAGAGGTTGCTGAAGGGGGGGAAGGAAGGGGAAATCATGTAGAAGGGTAAAGGAGTAGAGTGTAATCTCAAAATATATGATGCAACTATTCAAATACATGGGGAAAAATAAAGGAAGGGGGAAAAATCAATGAGAATATAAGCCATGATTGTATACGATTTTTATTACATAGTAATCAAATAGTTCTGTAAAACATGTAACTTGATGAAGGTGTAACCAACAATGATGTAGTAGGTGCACAAGGGGAATTGTTGTTGTTGTTGTTAGGTGCCGTCAAGTCGGTATCCAACTCATAGTGACCCTCATAGGGTTTTCAATGGCAGATTGTTTCGGGATTGCCTTAGGAGTGGGTTGCCACGTCCTTCTCCCATTTTGTGGTGCTGGGAATCAAACTCGGGACCTCAGAGACTGCAGAGCAGCGCTCTACCAACTGAGCTAAATCCCAGCCCCCACACAAGGGGAATAGCAAAAGTCTTATTCCTCAGTACCCCACCAGCATTTATAAATAAAGAAAAAAAAATCAGTTCCACCTAGAAGACAAGAGCAAAAAGAGAAGCCACGGCCCCCGCCACCCCCTGGGATTAATCTCTTTGTGATTGCTCAAGCTTTGGCAGCTAGAAAAGCCAACAAGTTGTGAGTTCATGACTTCTGTCCTAACAATGCTTGAACCAGCAGTTGGTCTAGTGGAAGAAGATGGACTTTGGAATTAAACACACCTGGCCCCTAATCCTGGCTCGGCCCTTCGGAATGTGTGACCTTGGTCCTGTTACCTAACTTCTCTGAGCCCATTGCTTCATCTGTAGAACAGACATCATAAAACCACTTTGTTAGACTGCCCTAAAGACGAAAGGAAATCTGATAAACTCGCCATAATAGGATGTGGAGTGGAGCAGGTGTCAATAAATATTTCTGACTTTATTCAACAAATGCAAACCCCTTCCTGAGATCATTTTCCTGGGTCTCTGTTTTATTTGTAATTAAACAGTGCATAAGGGATTTTTACAGTAGGTGGGAATACAGAATTTTTATACCCAAAGTACAGGAAATTCTGCTGTGCTCTGGTATCCTGTTAACCAGACTGTCCACACACATCCAGTACAATTTTAACTGTTAGTCATGACCACCAGCCTGGAGAGGAGATGCTGCTGTCTACTGAAGTTATGTTCTGAATCATCACAAAACAGACTGGATTATGTTTTAGATGGCGCTTTTTCAAATTCATGTGATGATGTTGTTTTTTGGATATGCATTTGCCAAGGAAAAGATACTCATTTTGTTATTGGAAGATATAATGAAATATACCCCCCACACCTATTTCTTACTTATTTTTATTTTTTTTATTTTATTATTTATTTATTCATTTTATCTTTACCTTTTGGCAGTGCTGGAGATGGGGCCCCAGAGCCTTTGCACATGCCAGGCAAGCTCTCCACCTCAGGTGCTCCATCCCTCTTTCTTTTTCATTTCTAATTATAGTAGTGGAGAAGGACTATAACAAGAGTTAATGAAGCTGTCTTGTTCATTGACCTGCTGAAGGTTAGAAAACACATAAACTTTCAAAGAAAGTTGTCTAGTAGTCAACATCCCAGCAGGAAGTGGATGGATGGCACACAAAACCAGGAGTACTAACAAAGGTGTGGGGACCCCACCTTCTTCGTGTCCCACTCTCCAGTCTCTATTTTTTTTTATTTATTTATTTATTTTATTTTATTTTATTTTATTTTATTTTGCCTCCCATTGGCTGGACTCAACGGGAGGCTCTACAGCAATAGGTCTGTCTCTGACGTGGCCAGCCATGCAGAGCGCAGAGCACCCTGGACAAGGAGAAGGGTGGACCCACGAGGGCTAAAGACACTCAGCATAGTCTTCTCCTCACTAAGCAGTGAAACATGGTTTCCATGGAGAATGATTTTTGTTTTCAATTAGCTACAAGAGGAGGGCTTAGCATCTTCTGACCTAAATGGAAAATGACAGGACTAATCGTGCAGTCTCGTGGATGTCACTTTCTACAGCCCTAGAAATCATTTCTACTGCATTCTACTCATCCGGTGAGGCTTTGTGTCAGGTCTACTTGAGACGCTAACATTTCTGCTGCCCTGCAACATCTGCCTCCGGAATCCCTCACATTCTCAAAAGGCGTGCATGAAAATTACGGCGCTTATGAGAAAAATACAGTTGGGCAAACCACTCCCGGCCTAGGCAACTTCATAATCAGAATCCTCACCAAAAAAAAAAAAAGAAAGAAAGAAATATTGGTTCCCAGAGAGGTAACTGGAATGCACAGCAGGCAGCTCAGCCTGGCAAGAGCTACCATGGGCTGTTGTTGTTAGGTGCCATCAAGTTGACCTATTGAGTTGGGACCCACTCACAGTGACCCCCATGGGGTTTTCAATGGCTGATTGTTTCGGGATTGCTTTGGGAGTAGATTGCCATGTACTTCTCCCGTTTTTGCAGTGCTGGGGAATCGAACCCAGGTTCTTAGCGAATAGTCAATATGAAAATGTTGTTGTTGTTGTTGTTGTTAGGTGTCATCGAGTTGGTATCCGACTCATAGTGACCCTCATAGGGTTTTCAATGGTTGACTGTTTCGCGATTGCCTTGGGACTGGATTGCCAGGTCCTTCTCCCATTTTTGTGGTGCTGGGAATTGAACTCAGGACCTCAGAGACTGCAGCGCAGTGCTCTACCAACTGAGCTAAATCCCAGCCCCATGAAAATGTTAGCAGCACTCTATTTAGAGCAGAGTTGGGAGGCCCAAGGCCCACAGGAGAAGGGATCGGAACCTGGGACCTAGGAGCTGCAGACCTGCCCCCCCCAAGAGGTCCTTATTTTAATTCTCTTAAAATGCAACCGAAGACTCTTGCCGCTTGGGTAGCTGAATTGAAGGCTTTTCCCCTTCGTCATGAAATGCCAAATTCCACTCCCACTGTCTATTCTGGCCTTCTTTGTGTAGGCAAAGTCACATAGGAACCCAAATGACTTCCATCTTCTTACACTGGCTTGGGTCCCCTAGAAACCAGCCCTGAGGCAAAGCCTAGGGGTTCCTTGGAGGGGAGGGAAGCTTGCAGGAGGAGGGAAAGAGGAATGGGGCCAGCAAGAGGGAAGGAATTGAAGGCTGTGTGTTACCAAGGTGGCCACAGCTCCCCCCGAACTATGGGTCCTGTGGGCCACCACATCTCAGGACAGGTTGGAGGCGGGAGGCAGGCCGTTCATCTCCTGTCCCATCTGTCAATCTGCTGCCCTCCGTTTGTGTCATACGCCTGACCCTGCCCGGGTGGCAGCTGCAGAGACCAGAGCCCCTGAGAGTCCAGCTGGGCGGTGTGACTGTCCCAGTCCCCAAACCAGGCAATTGTCATCGCCCCCAGGGAAGCCGTGACAACCAGCTGTGTCCCTTTGTCCAGAGACAAGGCAAAATACAAGCTCTCTGGGCGGGAAGGAGGCAAAGGGTGTGAGCAGATTTGGAAAGGTGAAAAATTGGGCTTAGTGCTGACTGCATACCCTTCCTCAAGGGTTGCCTGCGAGTGAATTCATGTCTTCAAGACCCACATTACTAAAACAGGTGCCGGGGCCTGGCTTTGCAATCCCAGCGATTTAGGAAGCTGAGGCCAGTGGAGCTCAGGGTCAAGGCCAAGGCAGCCTGCGCAGACCCTGCCTCAATATTTTAGAAAAGGGGGCAGGGCGGGGGTTAGGGGGATGGCTCACTGGTAACACGATTACCTAGCATATGTGAGGCTTTGGGTTCAACACTCCCCCCCCATATCGCAGTAATAAATAAATAATAAATAAATAAATAGAGCTGGGCGCAATGGCTCACGCCTGTAATCCCAGGGACTTGGGAGGCGAAGGTAGGAGGATCACAAGTTCGAGACCAGAGGCAGTCTGCATAATTTAGCGAGACTCTGTCTCAAAAAGTTAAAAAAAAAAAAAAAAATGGGCTGAGGGTGCAGCTCAGTGGTCCGGCACTTGCAAAGCATGCAAGCGCAAGGCCCTGGGTTCAACTCCTAGTACCACAATAAATAAATAAATAAATAAATAAATAAATAAATAAATGCCCCAGCGAAACAGACCGCACAAAAACAAGCTCATATGTCTGACCGCCAGGACCTGGGTTGTCATTTGGGTATAAGGTAGCAACCCACAGCGCACACCAGGCCTATGTTGGGAAGAGCAGCCTCTATACTCACCCCCTAAGCCATGCTTCAGCGGACAGCAGAATGATCTTAATACACAAATGATCATACCATTCCTCACCTAAAAGCCTTCAGCACCTGCCCAGGCCTTCCTGATCGGAGAAATCCGGGCCCCCTAGTTTAGCACACACGTCCCCTTTCCAGTGATGTCCTTTTCAAGGCCATCCTTTCCGAATCAAAACCTGGCAGCCCTGAGGTTCTCAGCCGTCTTCTCGCCACTTCTCCACCTGCCTCTCTCGGTGATCACTGCTCCCACTGAGCACCAGAGATGCTGGCTGCGGGTGGGAAGAGAGAAAGGGAGAGACCCGGGATCTCGCTCATGGTGACGCGATTGCTATCACAGCACAGCCGTCATCTGTGGATTAACTGTACAGACTTAGCATTTGTTTTTGGAGAGATGTATGCAGCTTCAGGGTTTTCCATGATTCATCTAGGATTGCCACCTACTCAAATGCAGGCCGTAGGAAATCTTCCTCAATAATATATTCCCATGTCCTTCTGCACTCAGACACGCATCAAGTTTTCCAGAACAATAGGATTAGAGATGGTTCATTATTTTCTTGCATTAAGATATATACCAGGAGCCGGGCGCAGTGGCGCACACCTATAATCTCAGCGACTCAGGAGGCAGAGGCAGGAGGATCCCAAGTTCAAGACCAGAGACAGTTTGCATAACTAAGTGAGACCTTGTCTCAAAAAAAAGAGTTGGGGCTGCAGCTCAATGGTACAGCACTGCAAAGCATTCAAGCGTGAGACCCTGGGTTCAACTGGGTTCAACTGTTAGTACAGCAAATATATATATATATATATATATATATATATATATATATATATATATATATAGTTGTTATTAGGTGCTATTCAGTCGGTATCCAACTAATATTGACCCTACATACAACAGGTGAAACACTATTGTCAGTGCTTCTCTGCTGTTCATAGGGTTTTCACTGGCTGATTGATTTTTGAGAGTGGGTTGCTGGGTCCATCTCCCAAGCCTACAGCACCTGTTCCCAGGTGGTTTCCCATCCAAGTACTAACCAGGCCTGGCCCTGCTTAGCTTCCAAGATCTGACGGGATTGGATGCCACAGTGCTACAGCTGCAGGCGTGTGTGTGTGTGTGTGTGTGTGTGTGTGTGTGTGTGTATACACCAGGGGTGCCAAGATTCTATACACAAAAATGTATACACATTTTAAGCGATGTTACCTATGTATTGCTTTTTGAAGTTGTTTTAAGTTAAGGTAGCAAAAATGGCAGAAGCGCAGTTGTCACTCTAGGAGGGCAAGACCATTTTGAAGTGGAATTTGAGATTCAAAAACATTGTGGAAGCACAACAATGGTGGAGGCGTGAGTATGCAACAGAACCTCCAACACTCCTAACAACTGCACACATCCATGGTCAATCTGACACTCACCGTGCTGTGTGTAATGTGCACAAGGGAAGATCAGGGTGACCTCGCACAGCAACGTGTCCTGCTTCTTCTGCTGTGGTGTTGGAACAGTTTACATGCTCGCCACAAAAGTCTACCAAGCAATGGGCATGTGAGACAGGAGTCACAGAACAAACTTACGACTCATTCTTAAAACAACAAAATGGACTTTTTTCATTTCAAGATGTGTAGACCTTTTTTGTCATCCTTCATATATCACAAGCCCAAGAATGTATAAGTGGGGGGGAAAAGTGGCTATCTTAGTCTGTGTTCTGTTACTGTAATGAAATACCTGGGGCTGGGTAACTTATATAAAAAAGAAGTTTATCTTAGCTCATGGTTCTGGTCCTAGGTCAAGAGCCTTCTTGTTGGCAGAGTCTCAAGGTAGTGTGTGTGGTGGGGGGGCGAGGTCTGTATACCTTCTTGGAAACCCTGCTGTGTCTCCACTCCTGTGACTAACCTAGGCATGATCCCATCACAGGCTCTTGGCTGTGTTTCTGACCCTGAAGAAAACTTCTTCCTATTTTCCCCAGCGTTCCTTTGAAATCCTGGTGGAAGCTACCATTGCATGAGCTATGCCTCACCCTTCTAGAACCACAGCTACAGCTGTGGAATGCTTTGCCCACAGAAATTAGGTTGTTGTTGTTGTTGTTGTTGTTAGGTGCCATCAAGTCGGTATCTGACTCATAGCGACCCTCATACGGTTTTCAATGGCTGACTGTTTCGAGATTGCCTTGGGAGTGGATTGCCAGGCCCTGCTCCTATTTTTGCGGTGCTGGGAATTGAACTCAGGACCTCAGAGCCTGCAGTGCAGTGCTCTACCAACTGAGCTAAATCCCAGCCCTTTCAGAAATTAGGAGGAAAAAAAAAATCCCAAACTCATGGGGAATACCTAGAGCTCTGTCTCTTGAACAATTTTTCCCTGGAAAGCCTCTGGGCCTATGTTGTGTCAAAGATTTCTGAGATACCACTGAAGCCTCTTTCCATTTGTCCCTATGATCTGCATTGCTGCTAATGTCTTTAGCAAGCAGTTGCTTAGCCATGCCCTCCTCTCCTGAACACTCTTCTTCACTAGGCAGTGAATTTTCCAAATCTTTCTGCTGTTTCCTTTTTCTTCTGACCAAAAGCAGTCAATAGTACCCATGCCACAGTGAATGCTTTGCTGTTTTGAGATCTTCCCCAACAGATAGATTAGCCCAACATTTTTAGGTTTGTCTTAGGACAAGGACCCAATGCAGCTAAGTTCTTTGCTCTGGTATAATAAGGATGGTCTTTCCAATTTCCGTTGGAGTCCTCGTTTCCATCTGAGACTACAGTGGGACCTTGGTACTCAAATTGCTCCATGCTTGAACATGTCAGTCCTTGACCAGTAGTTTCGAGAGAATTCTGGTTTAGTGCTTGACCACTTTCTCAACACTCAACCACCATGCTGTAGCACCTGCTGAGACACCATGCTTACCCATGACGCTTCTGGGTAAAACAAGGGGGAAAGTGACACTTTGTGTGTTGCTTTCAAAGCAATAAAGACCTATCCTGCTGCTGTGTTCACAGTCTTGTGGGGGATTTTTTCACATGCATACACATATGTATGATGCTAGGGTTTAGCTCAGTTGGTAGAGCACTGCTCCGCACTTTCTGAGGACCCAGCCTTGCTCTCCAGCACTGAAAAAAATGGTAGAAAGATGTGGCAGTCCACTCCTGAAACACAATCCCAAAACAATCAGCCATTGAAAACCCTATGAGGGTCACTGTGAGTCAGACACAAATGGATGGCACCTAACAACAACAACAACAACAGTAATAATGCATACATATACCATACAATCCTCATGGTACCCAAGAAACTTTCTAGTGCCAAAAACGAAGGAAAAGGGTAAGAACAATTGAATTAGAAAAAACCAACTTACTGCTAAGTATATAAGTGACCCAAGTGTCTGAATTAGCCAGTGTGGTGCCGGAACAAATAAATATGTTTGTATTTTTTCTTATGGGAAAACAGTGCTTGGTACTTGAATTGATCAGCACTTGACCAGTCTTCCAAAACAGTCTGGTTGAGTGCCAAGGTACCGCTGCAGTTCCATAGTCTCCTTGTCTTCTGAGCCCTCACCAAAATCACTTTTACTGCTCCATTTATGGCACTCTAGGCTTGTCCTAGCCAGCCGGCTCCTCAACACTCCTCCAGCCTCCTCCATGGCCCAATTCCAAAGCTATTTCCCCATTTTCAGGTATTTGTTGGTTATTAGCAACAGCTCCACTTCTCTGCACCGATTTTCTGTCCTAGTTCATTTTCTGCTATTATAATGAAATATTCAAGGCTGGATAAGTTAAGAAAAAAGCTTGGCAGGCACATGGCACGGCCTATAATCCAAGCTACTCAGGAGGCTGAGGCAGGAGGATCACACGCTCGAAGCCAGAGGCAGCCTGCACAACTTAGCAAGACTTTGTCACAGAAATGAATATTAAAAAGAGGGGGCTAGGGATGCAGCTCAGTGGTAGAGTCATGTCCCCAGCATACACAAGGCCCTGAGCTTGATCTCCAGCCCTGAGGAAGGAGGGAAGGAAGGAAGAGAGAGAAAGGAAGGAAAGAAAGAATAAAGAAAAGAAGGAAGAAAGGAAGAAGGAAGGAAGGAAGAAAAAAGAAAGAAGGAAGGAGGAAGGAAAGAAGGAAGGAAGGGAAGGAAGGAGAGAGAAAGAAGGAAAGAAAGAAGGAAGGAAGGAAAGGAAAGAGAGAAAGGAAGGAAAGAAAATAGGAAAGAAGGAAGGAAGAAGGAAAGAAAGGAAGAAGGAAGAAGAAAGAAAGAAAGAAAAAGAAAGAAAGAAAGTTAGTTAGTTAGCTTTATTGTATTTTGGCTCACAGTTCTTCAGGTCCATGGTGGAGGCCCAACATCTGCCAGAGTCCAAGGTGAGGCAATGCATCACTCACCAAGAGATAGGAAAGAGAGCATGCAAGTGTGTCTGTTCTGCCTTCCTTCCCTCTTCTTATAAAGGCACGGGATTCAATTACGAGGCCCCACCCAGATGATTTTACCTAATCCTAATCACCTCCCAAAGGCCCCCCTCCAGCACCATAATCAGACTAAGTTTCTACCCTCTTTATACCCCAGGATGGGGACTGCATTTCCACACACGACCCCTCAACCCCTCAGAGGACACTGAAAGCGCATACAGAGCACAGAAGTGGTCATCTGTTTTATTTTACTTATCATCCTCTTTATGTTTGTGTCTTCTTCTCCCACAGTGGAGATTGAGCCGAGACCCTGGTACGTGTGAGGCAAGCGCTCTGCCGCTGAGCCACGTCCCCAGCTTATTTTAGTACCTGTAGCAGATGCTCATCTTGTGTTGGTGATGGAGATCCTCACAAGTGCACCTGTGTTCCCCATCTTCCCAGCTGTGCATGGAATCCCTCCTAAGAGGCCCTCTGTAGGTACTGAGGAGGTGGAGAGATCTGGTTGAGCGCCAAGGTACCACTGCAGTTCCATAGTCTCGTTTTCTGAGCCCTCACCAAAATCACTTTTACTGCTCCATGTATAGCACTCTGGGCTGGGATTTAGCTCAGTTGGTAGAGCGCTGTCCTGCAGTCTCTGAGGTCCTGAGTTCGATTCCCAGAACCACAAAAACGGGAGACGGATGTGGCAACCCACTCCCGAGGCAATCCCAAAACAGTCAGCCATTGAAAACCCTGTAAGGGTCGCTATGAGTTGGACACGACTCGATGGCACCTAACAACAATATAGCACTCTGGGCTCGTCCTAGCCAGCCAGCTCCTCAACACTCCTTCAGCCTCCTCCATCCTCTACCATGCTCTCTCTGCTCCTGCCTTTTGCTTCTCATCAGAGAACAAGGCCACCCTGGCAAAGGGACCTCCCCAGTCTCCTTAGACATCTCTGTATGTGTCTCCCCTGCATCTCATTGGCCCCCTGTGTTAGCCTAGACAGTCGATAGCAAGCATCCAACAAACCAAATGGATAATTTCCCATCTAGACTTCTAGCTTTAGCTCATGACATTGATCCCTTAATCTCTGAATGAATCAATTGCCTACGCAGACACCATTCCATAGGCATTTTTTTCCTGTTTTTAATCTAAGCACTAATAATCCATAAAGATAGCAATAAGTTTTCATAGGGGAAAATAACATGCAGGAAGTAAAGGAAGCTTCTTTGAGAAAAGCAATCTGGGAAAGCCAGGGCTATACAAATATGAAACGCCATCTTCACTGCAGGACTTGTCAGGGGCTTTGTGTTAATAGGTGTTGTGTTTCTCCCTCCATAAGAGTAATATGCCTGCAGCCATACTACTGTGGCATCCCATCCTCTCAGATGTCAGAAGCTAAGCAGGGTTAGACCTGGTTAGTACTCAGATGGGAGACCACCTGGGAACAACACCAGGTGCTATAGGCTTGGGAGAAGGACCCGGCAACCCACTCCCAAAAATCAATCAGCCATTGAAAACCCTATGAGCAGCAGAGAATCACTGACAATGGTGTTTCATCTGTTGGACATAGGGTCACTGTGAGTTGGACACTGACTTGATGGCACCTAACAATAACAACTAGAGGAATATAATGTGTAATGTTTCCATCCCCATTCATCTTCTTTTTTCTTCTTCTAATGTGATGGTTAATTTTATCTGTCAACTTGGAGGGTGTTCTTGGTTGAGATTAACATTTAAATCAGTGAACTTTAACTAAAGCAGATTTCCCTGTGTAATGTAGCTGGGCTTCCTCCAAGCAGCCTGAACAGAACAAAAAGACTGACCTCTCTAAGCAAGAGGAAATTCCCCAGCAGACTGTCTTTGAACTTCCTCAGCACCAATGGCTCTCCTAGGTCTCAAGCCCCCTGGCCCAAACCACAGATTTTGGACTTGCCCACCTCCATAATCACATGAACCAATTCTTTAATAAATGTATTCACATGTAAACACATCCTATTGCTTTTGTTCCTTGGAAGAACCCTGACTAATACAGCCAGGAAATCCGTTTTCTTCTTATGAAACAACTATTGATATTTTGCGATACGCAAGATTGCTAAGAAGAAAACGTGGTTAAGGAAATGGCACCAGAAACCTCAAGCCTATGGAAAACCTGCTGTCTCACAGATACAGAATAAGGGTGAGAGAGGATCTGAAAAAAGTGAAGACGCCTGCAGCCATTATTTATTACCACTGGTTGCGAGGCTTTCATATTATTGATTTCTTTCATAAGATAATTTTATATCACTAAATAGTTGCTGAGCCTGCAGCCGCACCCCTATGGCATCTGATCCCATCAGATCTCCGAAGCTAAGCAGGCTCGGCCCTGGTTAGTACTTGGATAGGAGACCACCTATGAACACCAGGTGCTGTAGGCTTGGGAGACAGACCTGGCAACACACTCTCCCAAAAAACAATCAGCCATTGAAAACCCTATGAACAGCAGAGAAGCACTGACAATAGTGTTTCACCTGTTGTACCTAGGGTCGCTATGAGTCGGATATCGACTTGACAGCACCTAACAACAACAACAACAACAACAAGTAGTTGCTAACTCATACATCTCAAAAAGAGTGACATTATAACACAAACACAAATAGGATCTCAGGGATCCTCACGAGACTGTTTCCATTTGGCAGTATATTCCACTGTACACACATGGCAGTTTTCCCTTGAGCGTTAATTTGCAGGAGTGGCAAGATCTCCGTCTGTGACACAGGAATGCTGACAGACATTGTGTGTCATCGCAGGGCTCTGACATGACTCACCCGGAGAGGGCAGACCCATGCACTCCCACCCCTCCCTGTGCTGAAAGACAAGCGCAAAAGCATTGAACTTGTCTTCCTTAGCAACCAATCATCCAGGCCTTGGGTAAAAACATCCCAGCTGGGCAATAATACTAAGACAAATACAGATCTTTCGCTAAAATGTATGACAAAATCAGAAAGGACTTTAGGTATTTCAGTAATACAAATCCTATTAACTTTATTCTCATCCTAAGCAGAGACCATAACCCTTTTTAGCTACAGCTGGGGAGAAACATCCCTTCTCTAGTTCTGTGTATTATTTCAGGCACTAACCATCCTAAGGGCTGGGATTTAGCTCAGTTGGTAGGGCGCTGCTCTACAGTCTCTGAGGTCCTGAGTTCGATTCTCAGCACCGCAAAATGGGAGAAGGATGTGGCAACCCACTCCTAAGGCAATCCTGAAACAGTCAGCCATCGAAAACCCTATGAGGGTCGCTATGAGTTGGACTCGACTTGACGGTACCTAACAACAACAACAAGCCTGCAGCCGTAGCCCTGTGGAATCCAATCCCGTCAGATCTCCGAAGCTAAACAGGGTCAGGCCTGGTTAGTACCTGGATGGGAGACTGCCTGGGAACATCAGATGCTGTAGGCTTGGGAGAAGGACCTGGCAACCCCCTCCCAAAAATCAATCTGCTGTCGAAAACCCTACGAACAGGAGAGAAGCACTGACCATAGTGTTTCCCCTGTTGTACAGAGGGTCGCTATGAGTCGGATACAGACTCGACGGCACCTAACAACAACAGCAACCATCCTAAGATTAGAGCCACACACAGTAGGGCATACCTGTAATCCCACGACTCAGGAGACAGGGCCAGCAGGATCGTTTGAGTCAGGCGAGACTCTGACTAAAAATAAAAAATTAAGAAATGGGCTAAGGTGCAGCCTAGTGATAGAGCACTTGCAAGGTCTGTTCAAAGCCCTGGGTTCAATCCTCAAGTATAAAAAAAAAAATCCTAAGTTTAAAATAACTATGCATCTCTATCATATTTCTAATATCCAGGAATTCCTTCCTATGGAGGAGGGAAGAAAAATTAAATAATGACATCAATTATTTTTAAATAAAAAGATACTGGTTCTAGAAAAATCCATAGTGCTAGAACAAGTCTTTATGAAGATTCCTTTTCTAATTATACCACTAATACTTGCATAGAGCCATGTAGTTTCCTCTCTTTGCGAATAAAAACTAAAAACAAACCTGTTATGTTGTTGTTGTTGTTGTTGTTGTTGTTGTTGTTGTTGTTGTTAGGTGCCAAGAAGTCGGTGTCTGACTCATAGCAACCCTACATACAACAGGTGAAACACTATTGTCAGTGCTTCTCTGGTATTCATAGGGTTTTCAATGGCAGATTGATTTTTGCCAAGTCCTTCTCCCGAACCTGCTATTAGACAGTTTTAAATATTTAATATTTTTAAAATTCTACAAAGTATTGTTTTGAATGGTGATGGCATTTGGCCAGGTGAGGGTGGTATTCAAAGCATGAGGTTACTTAAGCCTTCAGAAATCCACCAGGGGTGATCACTCCGATTGATTAAGCAAACCTATGAGTAGATAGCCTACAGCCATACCACCCTGGTGTTCAATTCTGTCAGATCTCAGAAGCTAAGCAAGGTTGGGCCTGGTTTGTCCTTGGATAGGAGACCAACTTGGAGATACCAGGTGCTATACGCTCGGGAGAAGGACCTGGCAGCCCACTCCCAAAACAATCCCCAAACAATCAGCCATTGAAAACTCTGTAAATAGCAGAGAAACATTGACATAGTGCCAGACATGACACAGTGTCAGGGAGTATTTCGTTCTGTTGTACACAGGGTCGCTATGAGTCAGACCCGATTGGATGGCACCTAACAACAACAACAAATGAGCAGATAAGGTTGGAACCCTTCAAAGTTGGGCTTTGTGGTCTAGAGAATCAGAATTTAGATGCAATACTCTATCCGTGATTATCTGAAAACTCTACTAAAGCCAGCTCTGGCTTTACATAAGGATGGGAAAAGACCTTACATAGCACTTTCCCCACCCGGCCAGGATGAAGGAGGGGACCTTTCAGATTAGATAGAAAACTTGGCCATACTCTCTCTAAGTCATGAGGTGTCATACGACAGTCTTCAAATAATGTCCTTGCCTTTCCCCTTCCTGTCAGAGCCATTATTCAGCATTTCTAAAAGAACACTGGACTATGAATAAGATAGAGGATACTTTCTTTTCTTATTACATCTGGATTATATTAATATGGCAGAAAAGCATTAAAGTAGTCACTGCATATCATCATATGTAAATTTTACAATGGTGAAACCGCTCCTTGAATAGGGATTTAAAACATTGTTCAAGTATTTTGAGGCTTCAGCAGTGAAAGTAACTATATAATGAGAAATGTATGATTTCAATTGAGAGTCTTTTACGGAAAAGTAATGGGCTTAGAGAAGTCCTTAAGGCAAATAATTCTATTCTGACTAGAACTGGAAGACTTAGAAAGAGCTAAAGAATGACATTTCTCTTTGAATACACCTCAGAAATCAAATACCCATTTCTGAAAGCTTGATGAGAAGTTACCCACTTGCTGATTTCTATAAGTATCTATAAGTATTCAAAATAATGCAAGAAAAAATAGACGTAAGGGTACCTTGCCCTCAAATCTCTTGCCCTGGAGCAGTTATAGGGCTTGCTGTTACCCAGGAGCCTGGCCCTGAAGAGGGAGAAAACCCTGCTGATGAACCGCTTCCTTAGTGCTGGGACCTGCTTGTGGAGACCACGTGCAGGGGTGGCGTGGAACACGTGAAGACAGAGAGACCATGCAGATGGCATCTGTCATTGAAAAGAAGGCCAGTTTTACAGTGCCTGAAAGTGAAGGCAATAATGCCAAGACATGGGAAAGATAAATTATTTTAGGGCTTTTGGTTTTTTTTGACAGATAAGCAACTTATCCTGTCACTGAGAGAGAAATACTCTATAAAAGATCTAAGTAAAAGGAACAGCAACTAAAGACAACTAAGGCTCACAACTTAATTCAAACTTAACTTTGACTTTTATTCTGAGAGTGTGTCTGGATATCAATTTATTTAATTCCCATCTTCGGGGCGAGTAGGGCCTGTCTGTTCCCTCTGTCTCTCCAATGCAGCAAATAAATTGCTCAAGATTGCCAGGTTCGATCAACTCCACGCAGAGGTTGAAGCCCACATCCTCTGACCCCTGAGCCTATTCCAACATTTACAAGGACTTTCCACTTCTTAAAACATTCACAGTTGCTATTTTGAGCCGGGAGTGGTGGCTCATGGCTGTAATCCCAGCATTCATGAGGCTGAATCAGGACAATCCAGAGTTCAAAGGCCAGGCATAGAGAGACCCTGTGTCACAAAACAAACAAAAAAGTTGCGATTTTGACTTTTTGATAATTCAATGTGGAGATCTGCTATCAAGCAGCAAAATCATACTACTTATTGCTCAGTGACAGCCCCTGGAAACATAATATCTGCCATAAAATAAAGATAGGAATATAATTTGGTCCCTGAAGAAAAAAAAGAGAGAGAGAGACTGGATTGAGAAATTGTACATGGCATAACTTTCAAAGGTACAAAAATCATTACATTCAAGAGAACGTGTAAAACTTTAAGGATCCATAAGACACAATATGAGAACCCCAATAGGCTATGTTGCTTCCTGAATAATTTGTTGTTGTTGTTGTTGTTGTTAGGTGCCGTCAAGTTGGTGTCCAACTCATAGCGACCCTAAATACAACAGGTGAAACACTATTGTCAGCGCTTCTCTGCTGTTCATAGGGTTTTCAATGGTGGATTGATTTTTGGGAGTGGGTTACCAGGTTCTTCTCTCAAGCCTACAGCACCTGGTGTTCCCAGGCGGTCCCCCATCCAAGTACTAACCAGGCCTGACCCTGCTTAGCTTCTGAGATCTGACGGGATCGGATGCCACAAGGTTAGGGCACCCTAAAATGCCATGAATTTCTTTTATTTTTTCCCCACATATTCCCTCTAGTTTACTCAAACTAGGGAATTCCCAGTGTGACATCAGCCCTGGGCGTCCAGCTCCGGGTGCCTAGTGTGACTTGGGCCTAGGGTTTTTGTTTTGTAAGTGGCTCAAGGGCTTGGGTAGAGTGTGGAATCCATTTGAAAATGTCCTACCGATGTCCTCAGTTATGCATATGGCTTCTTCGTCATGGCAAAATGGCAGGACTCATTTTCAGTCCCCTTTAGTCTGAGGCCATATGGATCTCACCTACTTGGTTGGCAAGAACCAAGTGTCTCCAACTTGTTGGAATTGGAACCCAAATTTTGTCTCTTTAGCTGATGAGGGCTAAGATCCTTCATTCTTTGTCTTCTCTCTTAAGCTTGTTCCCTGGTCAGTGGTACACCATTGCCTCTCTTAGACATATGTTTATTTCCCATAAGAGTGTGGAGAGATCCAGCCTGAATAAGGAGAGAAGACCCAGAAGAAAGGGTTATAATACACTGGAAGCTACTAACTATAACTTTCCCCTTAAGACCTATTGAGGACCTTATGTAACATGTTGTTGTTAGGTGCCGCCTTGTCAGGTCTGACTCATAGCGACCCTATGTACAGCAGAATGAAACACTCCCCAATTCTGTGCCAGGCACACAATCTTATTTATGTTTAAGCCCATGGTTTCAGACACTGTGCCAATCCTTCTAGTGGAGGGTTTTCCTTTTTTATTGTTGTTGACCTGCCACTCTCCCAAACATGATGTCCTTCTCCAGGGATTAGTCCCTCCTGAGTACATGTCCAAAATATATAAGACACAGTCTGGCCATTCTTGCTTCCAAGGAGCAGTCTGGTTGCACTTCTTCTAGAACAGATCTGTTGGTTCTTTTGGTAATCCGTGGTATATTCAATATTCTCATCTCCAGCACCATCATTCAAAAGCATTCATTCTTCTCCTTTTTCCCTTGTTTAATGTCCAGCTTTCACAACCATATGATGCAACTGAAAATACCATGGCATGAGTCAGGCACACCTTCATCTTCAATGTGACATCTTTACTTTTCAACACTTTAAAGAGGACTTTTGCAATGGCTTTTCCCAATGCAATGCACCTTTTGATTTCTTGACCGATAGACATGAAGGGGTTATATAACATACGTGTCTCAAAACAGGGGACCCATCATCTGAGTCTGGCATCACTTTGATCCTTGTAATCTGGGCCATGGTGCTGTATGTTATTGAGGAGATGTGGGGAGCGTGGGTAGGCAGATCCAGAGCATAGGTCCAAGAATCTGGCAGCAAAACCTTGGTCTTTGTATTTGGCATATGAAAGATTTTGTATCCAATACAGAAGTTATAGGTAGCATATAGAATAGGCTTATTAAAGTGAGTGCACCTTTACAGAATAATTATAGGGAAAACTAAGGCACCTGAAGAAGCTTAGGTAGATCTGCAAAGGAACTTGGAAAAACCTGTGTTCCCTCAGTGAATCAGCATAAAGCCGTCTCTATTTCCCAGGGGAAGGTAAAGAAGCCAGAGCACCGAAAACTTAAGCAGAATTTTAGAAGGAAAGGTGCCTTGGACAGAAAGATGATGGGCTTGAGAGAAGGGAGAGACGTGCACGTGGTCATTGGAAAGAGGTACCATGAATTTCTACTTTCAGATATGACAAAGTCATTGGCTTAGAATAATTCCCTGTGATACCTATTTTCTTGAGAGCTGGGAGAGTCAACCCAGTTCTTAAGGATGAGGATGGTCAGTGCCCTCAAGCTGTCCTCCAGGAACCGGCATGCAGCTGGGGAGGCATTCGGCATGGTCTTGCCCACTGGGACTTAAATCCAGGTCACTGAGCCAAAGCTGACCCTATCTTCATCTCCCAGTGTTCACGTCCAAATTCAACCCACCCCACACACAGTACAGCATCATTGTTATTGTTAGGTGCCATGGAAGTGAGGCTGATTCATAGCTACCCTATGTATGTTCACAGTTTTCAGTGGTTGCTTGTTTCAGGATTGTTTTGAGAGTCCTTCTCCCAATTTTGTGCTGCTGGGGATTGAACCCAGGGACTCAGAAAGTACAAATCAAGCACTCAACCAACTGAGCTAAACCCCAACCCAAAGCACCGTTATTGATTTTAAAAGGTAGCTATGCACCATGACTCATGCCTTTAATCGCAGCATCTCAGGAGGCTGAAGCAGGAAGACCACGAGCTCAAGGCCCGAGGCAGCCTATGCAACTTAGTGAGACCCTGTCTCAAACAAAACATTAAAGAGGGGATGGGGGTGCAACTGAGCACTAGAGCATTTGCCTAGTGTATATAAGGCTCTGGGCTCAATGCCCCCAATACTGCAATAAAAGGAAACATACAAATATATAGACTGGCTGTGTCTGAGCATTGAATACATGCAAGGTATACCCAGCTAAAATAGCATAACCTGACAGCCTCTACATCCCTCTTCTGCCCATCAGTGAACAGAAAGGACCCTGTGCATGATTAAATTAGTTCAAAGGGTGAACACTCATGCACAAATTATTATTATAAAAGAAAGATCCCTTCTTTATGCACCTTTTTTCCAGATTTAACTTGTGACAAGGGATACATACCTTGTGTGTTGTTGTATCCGACTCATAGCGACCCTCATAGGGTTTTCAATGGCTTATTGTTTGGGGATTGCCTCAGGAATAGATTGCTACATCCTTCTTCCATTTTTGCAGTGCTGGGAATCGAACCCAGGACCTCAGAGGCTGCAGAGCAGTGCTCTACCAACTGAGCTTAAATCCCAGCCCCATACCTTGTGTACTGTATGTAAGAACTACAAGGTGAAGATGAATAAGGTGGACCCCCTGCTTTCAAGGAGTTCATAGTCTAGAAGGGGAACCAGCTTTGTGCATGTGTAACTATGTTCCAAAATATGAAGATTGAATCAAGTGCCATGGGGATGCCTAGATTGTTTCCTGAGGGAGGAGAGAGTGAGGGAGATCATTCTAGAAATCCAAGGAAACTGACACTTGCCTGAACCTGAGGCCCTGTAGGGAATTAGAAACAAGCCAAGGCAGAGCAGAAAGAAGGCAAAGAAGAGAGAATGGAACCTGACTTTGGAGAAGTTCACGCACCAAACGAACTGGACACTCCAAGGACAGGTCCATGCTTGTGTGCATTGCGTTGAGTTGAATTAAATCGAGACAACTGCAGGGAGGCAAATCTGGAGGTCGGCGGGGCACTAGCTGAGAGGTGACTGCATGGGCAAGAAGTAATGAAGGCCTGGGCCGGGCAGTGGCCCTGGGAAAGGGAACACCCAACAGTGACCTCTGAGTAAACATGCCCCCGTGTTATCCAGGGAAACACAGAAAGGACAACAATAACATCCTGACCACAGGGAGAAACAGCAACACCAAGGAGGTGGAAGACCTCTACAATAAAAACTTTAGAACCCTGAGGAAAGAAATTGAAGAAGACACTAGAAGATGGAAAGACCTCCCACGCTCATGGGCTAGAATTAACATGTGAAAATGGCTGCATTACCAAAATTAATATACAGATCTAATGTAACCCCAATCAAAATCCCAACAGCATTCTTCACAGACATAGAAAAAAAATCCTAAAATTCATATGGGAGCACAAAAGACTTGAAATCAAAACCAATCCTTAGCCGAAAGAACAATGTAGGAGGTATCACAATATCTGATTTCAAGTTACAGTACAGAACTATAGTAACAAAAATAGCATGGTACTGACACAAAAACAGACATGTGGACCAATAGAATAGAATAAAGGATCCAGAAATAAACCCATACAGCTACAGCTACCTGATGTTCAAAAAAGGTGCCAAAAACATATTTTAGAGGAAAGACAGCTTCTTCAACAAATGGTGCTGGGAAAACTGGATATCCTCATGTACAAGACTGAAACTAGACCTCTATCTCTCAGTCTGTACAAAAATCAGTTCAAAATGGATGAAAGACCTTAATATATGACCTGAAACTTTGAAACTGCTAGAGGATAACATAGGGAAAACACTTCAAGACAAAGGCATAGGCAAGGAATTTCTGAAAAGTACCCCAACAACTCAGAAAACAATAGCAAGAATTGACAAATGAGACTCTACAAAATCAAAAAGGTTCTTCACAGCAGCACAGGAGACAATGGACATATTGAAGATAAAGTCTATAGAATAGGAAAAAATCTTTTCCAGCTACACATCAGAGGATTAATATCTAGAATATATAAAGGACTCAAAAAATTAATACCATAAAACAGATTATCCCCTCAAAAATGAGCAAATAAATTGAACAGACAGTTCTCAAAAGAAAAAATACAAATGGACAACAATCAAATGAAAAAGTGTTTGACATCCTTAGCCATAAGGGAAATGCAAATCAAAATTACATTGAGATACCATCTCACACCACTCAGAATGGCTAGTGGACTAGTCAGCTGTCACTGCTGTAGCAAAAAATGAACCCAAACAAACTTAAGGGGGTAGAGATTTATTGGGAGCTCATAGTTACAGAATTGGGAGAAGGACCCAGCAACCCACTCCCAAAAATCAATCCGCCATTGAAAACCCTATGAACAGCAGAGAAGCACTGGCAATAGTGTTTCCCTTGTTGTATGTAGGGTCGCTGTGAGTCAGATCCAACTCGATGGCACCTAATAACAACAACAACAAGTTAGACAACTGGCCCATAATGGTAGGGCAGGCATGGTGGCAACAGCAGGGCTTGTCATAGATGATCTCACAGCATGGCAGACCAGGAAGAGAGACACAGAGAGAGAGAGAGAGAGAGAGAGAGAGAGAGTAAGAGAGCTGAGCCTCTAGTCTAGGGGGGATGGAACCTCCAAAGGCATACCCCCAGGGAGCTACTTCCACCAAAGGCTTACCTCCCATAGTTCCACAACCTCCTGGGATAGGGCCACCACCGAGCAACCAAATGACATGAACTTCTAGGGACAATTTAGGTCCAAACTTTAACTCTCTGCCCTTGGCCCCCAAAGGTCATGACCATCTCATAATGCAAAATGCATTCAGCCCGGTTTCAAAGTCCCCAAAGTCTGAACAGTCTCAACTATCCTTAAAAGTCCAAGTCTTCACTGAGACTCAAGGCAAATTTAGCTGTGGATGCCTGAAAAATCAAAGCCAGTTATGTACTTCCAACATATAATGACCCAGAGTAAGCATTCCCCTTCCAGAAGGGAGAAAGGGGGACACAGAAAAGAAAGGTAGGTCCACAGGAAGACCAATATCCTGCTGAACGAACAAATCCTGTCCGTTTAAGTCTGGCATCTGGCACACGTGACATCATCTAACATCTGGCATCTTCTGGATTTGAACAGGCTTGAGTGTCTCTGCCCCTCTGGTTTTGTCACAAATCATCCTCCTTGGCTGGCTCCACTTCTTGCCACCAGCTTCTCTCAGCAGATTCTTCATGTTGCTGGCATAACCCAATATCCTGGGGTCTCCATTGATGCTTAGACTCCACCCTCAAAGCTTCACTCCTCAGCTCTTCAGGGGCTGTAGGCAGGGCAGGAACGTAGAGGGGACTAAAGAGATGGGAGGGGCAGTAAGAAATGGTAATGGGGGAAATGGAGATAAATGCTATGTTTTGCTCTCAAAGAAAGAATCTGGAATAAACACACACACACACACACACACACACACACACACACACACACACACAAACATGCAAGCAGAATTGATGGAGAAGAAAGGGATCCGTGGGACTGGGAGGGTCCTGAGAGGGTAATGGGGGAAGTGAATGTGAGTAATATACAATGATACTCATGTATGGAAATATAACATTTAATTAAGTTGTACACTAGCTAAAAAAAATTACTAACAAAAACTATTTTTGAAATAAGAAACAAAATACGTTCCCCCTGAAAAGAAATAATGTATCCCCTCACAAAGGAGCTGCATTCCCTATCAGTCAGCCACCCACCTAGGCAAGGCAATTCATGAGCAGTATTATACTGTAGTGCCAGCCGTGGTAAGAAAAAGTCCTTTCCTTCATGGCGATCACACAACAATGAGCGAGACAGACATCGGACACAAATGACCCAGATAAACATAGAATTACAAATTACAAAGCATCACAAGCAAACCCACAAGACTCTGTGATAACATCAATCAGGGTCCAGACAGAGTCTGGAGCACTGGGGACATCCTTTCCTGAAGATGGGATTTTTGAGTTCATCTGATGCTTCCAGGAAGCCTGGGCAAAGGAGAGGGTTGGGGTGGGATCTGCTGGGTCAGGAGCCACTTCCAGGAGAAGGCTGACTATTTTAGGCAAAGGTAATAGAATCTGCAAAGGCCCGGAAGCCAGAGGGAATGTGCTGTGTTTGAGGTCTAGAAAGAAGGTCAAGGAGGCCCAAAGGGGAGAGTTTGTAGGACATGAAGCCAGACAGGCTCATGGTGAGAACATGATTCTTCATCCTGAAAGGTTACTCCTTTTTTACTTTAATATGTAGAATGGACAGAAATCTAAGGGGGACAGCGGGTGTGTAAATAATTCCTGCTTTGTATAGAAATGTGAGTTTAAAAGCAATGTAATATCACAAGACAGAATGCTCTCTCAAAACAGTTGGGACTTATTTCTACAAATACCCTGGAGGTAAATACATAGGCTATCATAATACACGTTGCGTGTAAATTCATAGGCCAGGGCTAAGCTCTTAATTCTCCCCCTGAGCCGTATGGTTCCCATCGGTAGCCCCTTGACTCAAATCAGAGGCAGGCAGGGAGCCTCGCTCACATTTAGAAGGGATTTTTGCTGATTATAGTGAACATCAGGGCCCAGATGATGGAGCTTAGAAATTGACACCCACTTAGGGTGAATGTGTGTTTTTGCTGAGAATGTTGTCCCTGGCTTCCTATTGATACAAGACAGCCACAACCCCAAGATGACAGGCTGTCCTTCCTCTGTGAAGGAGGACTGTAGCCCGAGTGTTAGCCACAGTGTAGGAGGTGGTGAGCAGTGACAGGACAGGCCTTCAGCCTCCTGACTGGAAGTGACTGAATACATTAGAAGGGGGTTGGCGCTGAGGTTCCCACAGGAGCAAATATTAGGGAGATCGCCCACCGAGCCTGTCCTCCAGCCGGAAGCCACTCCCTTCCTGAGTTTTGAACTACTGCTAGAGGAAATCCAAAAGAAAATAAGCCCACGGGGCCAGAAAAACAAATTTGCAACAGAGTGAGGGTGAGTTCAGGAATTGTAATATGCAATGAAAGGACCTAAAATCAATAGACATCCCATAGGCTACCGATGGGACTAAAAAGTAGTCTAGTTTTTTGGGGAACCTATTTGGCAGTGTATCAATAGTCTTAAAGATGTGCACACATTTTGAACCTGTAATTCTCTTCCTGAAATTTATCTTAGGAAATAATCAGAAGTATCCAACGTTGACAGCCTCATTATTTATGGGAACCAAAAGTTGGAAACAGTCTATATATCCAAATACAGACAAATGATAGAATAAAATTTAGTATGTGCAGAAGATGAATTATTTTGTAGCCACTGATAATCATCTTATTTTTAGTTTAAATACATTTTATTTTTGGATAACCTACATGAGTTTTTTTTTTCCTTAAAAACCAATGCTTCCATTCAAAACAAATCATAGTCAGAATAAATGAAGAGCTCAAAAGGACATCAGTTCCATTTGTCTACATCCTGACATCATATGGATAGCAAGAAGCAACCAGTTATTGTGACAAGTGATCCATCCAGTAGTTGTCAGATTCAATAGTATGTTTTGGAAACCATAGCACATACCTGTAATCCCAGTAACTTGGGAGGCTGAGGCAGGAGGATAGCAAATCTGAGTCCAGAGGCAGCTTGTGCCACTTAAAGAGACCCTGACTCAGAGAGAGAGAGAGAGAGAGAGAGAGAGAGAGAGAGAAGAGAGAATAGAAAAGGAAAAGAAATGAAAAGAAAGGAAAAGAAGGAAAGGAAGGAAAGAAAGGAAAGGAAAGGAGAGGAGGGACTGGGGATGCAGCTCCATTTTAGAGCATTTGCCTAGCATGCACAAGGTCCTGAATTCAACACCCCTATACTACAAAAAATAAAAGAGTCACATATGGGGTGACCCCAACCTCACAGTTGTGTAGCAGAACTATGCCGTCTGGATTCATGCATTCACCAATAAAGATCTGGTGCAGAGTTTGTTTGTTTTGAGGTAAAGTCTCACTTTGTAGCCCAGGCTGGCCTTGAACTCTTGATCCTCCCGCCTCCCGAGTGCTGGGATTACAGGCGTGTGCCACTATACCTGGCTTAGACCCGGTCGTTTTTCAATTTAGCAAGAATATGCTTGATTTGTTCTGCACCCATCATAAAAGGTTTTATTCTTCCTGGTTTCTGTTCTTCAAGTTTGCCTTTGGTTTATTTCATGTAATCTTTGGTGTGCTTCTCATAGGCTTCTTCTGTGGTGCTGGTTTTGTCGTCATCGTTGTCGTCGTTGTTGTTATTTGAGGCAGGGTCTCACTATGTTGCTTACGCAGCCTAGACTGGCCTTGAATTTGAGATTCTCCTGCCTCCTCTTGGGAGTAGTTGAGATTACAGGTGCACCCAGCATGAAGCTTGTTTTTTGCAAGTGATGGCTCATGACATAAGACCGTTATCAACTGAGCTAAACACCAGCCCCAAATGGTACATAAATAATTCCTATGTTACATAGGCTAAAAAACAAACTAAAAATAAAAAAAATAAAAAATAAAAAAATAAAAAAGACTGTTATCAACACCAGGGATCTTGTGCTTCGCCATTCAGGCATTCAGCTGAGCCATTTCCACCAGTGAATGAGCCCTTGCTGGTACCCTCTGTCCTGCTGATCCTCTTGCCAGATCTCCTGGATCTTGTCAATGTGGGAGAACATCTCATCATAGCTGATGGTAAGTAATCACTATGGTAGCTGCAGGGAGAGGAGACGGTGCTGGCTTCGCAGGATCCCGGAGCACAGCTGGGGCGTCAGGGGGAGGAGAGGGAAGAACTGATAATCATGTCATTAAAGAACACATAATGACCTGGGAAGAATAAGACACTAACTTGAAAAAGCATTTTATAAAACTGTATATACACTGGCATTTCAAATAGACATCTACATATATCAGAGTAGAGCAAAATGATGATAGTTATTATGTCTAAATTGTTGTTGTTGTTGTTGTTGTTGTTGTTGTTGTTAGGTGACATCGAATCAGTATCTGACTCATAGCAACCGTACAACAGGCAAAACAGTATTATTTCTGTTCTCTGTTATGTTCTGAGGCCCTGGGTTCAATCACCAGCGCTGTAAAAATGGGAGAAGGACCTGGCAGCCCACTCCTCAAACAATCCCAAAATAATCAACCATTGAAAACCTTATGAATAGCAGAGAAGCACTGACCTCATAGGGCTGGGTGTGGCACAGTGTGAAGGAATGTTTCATTCTGTTGTACGTAGGGTCGCTATGAGTTGGACCCTAACTCCACAGCACCTAACAGCAACAGCAACTATCACTAAGCTGCACCCTCAGCTTCTTTATAATTTTTTTTATTTTAAGGCAAGGTCTCGCTAAATTACACAGGCTGCCTCTAGCCTCAAACTTGCTACCCTCCTGCCTCCACCTCCCAAGTCACTGGGATTACAGTTGTGCGCCATGATGCCCAGGTTAGCTGTTGATTTTGCTTCAGATAATTAATAAAGGAATAGAATGGTATAAATGCCATTTGCTTCCTCTTTATTCCTGGTGCCAAGACCTGTCTTCCTGAGTAGATAATCATCTACTCAGTTTGTCTATAGTTTTCTATGTTATTGTTGTTGTTAGGTGCCGTCAAGTCGGTATCCGACTCATAGCGACCCTCATAGGGTTTTCAATGGCTGACTGTTTCGGGATTGCCTTGGGAGTGGATCGCCAGGCTCTTCTCCCATTTTTGCGGTGCTGGGAATTGAACTCTGGACCTCAGAGACTGCAGTGCAGCGCTCTACCAACTGAGCTAAATCCCAGCCCATAGTTTTCTATAAGGTCCTGCTTTTTAGAATAATGTTGCTTGTTGTGTTCTTCAACATTTATGTAAAGTCTAGCTATGAGTCAGATCCGACTCCATGACACCTAACAACAACAACAACAACAACAACAACAAGCTCTGGCTAACCCCTTTCTCTAAACATTGGGTTTCTGTGAGCCGTTCAAGGTACTCTGGACCAAACCAGTTCTTCTGTTTGTTTTGGTTTGGTTTGGTTTGGTTTTTTGAAGACAAGAGTTTTGCTGGACAGCCCAGGCTGTCCTGGAACTCACTATGCAGACCAGGCAGACCTTGAACTCACATTGATCCTCCCGCCTCAGCCTCCTGAGTGCTGGGATTATAGGCACGGGCCACCGCATCTGGCTTCAATTCATTTCTTTTAACTGCTGTGGGGCATTCATCAAACAAATATGCCATACATAATCTGTCCATTCCCTTACTGATAGCCACTTAGATTGTTTCCAATTGTTGTTGTTGTTAGGTGTGGTCAAGTGGGGTCCGACTCATAGCCACCCTATGTACAACAGAACGAAACACTCCCCGACACTGTGCCATGCCTGGCACTATGTCAGTGCTTCTCTGCTATTCATAGGGTTTTCGTGGCTGATTGTTTTGAGATTGTTTTGGAAATGGACTGCCAGGTTCTTCTTTCCTTTTTTTGGTGCTGGGGATTGAACCCAGGGCCTCAGAGAGCACAGAATGTCACTCTACCAACTGAGTTTAGCCCCAGCCCGTTCCAACTCTTGTTGTTATTATTATGTGCCGTCCAGTCGGTATCCGACTCACAGCGACCCTCATAGGGTTTTCAATGGCTGACTGTTTCGGGATTGCTTTGGGAGTGGATTGCCACGTCCTTCTCCCATTTTGTGGTGCTGGGAATTGAACTTGGGACCTTGGAGACTGCAGCGCAGCACTCTACCAACTGAGCTAAACTGCAGCCCGTTCCAATCTTTAGCTATTATAAATAATGCTACAATTATTCTGGGCCTTCATATCAGAAAAATTATTAGTGCTCAGGTTTGAAACACCAACAGTGTGAACTAAGCCTGGGGAAAGGGACATTTCCCAGCCTGGAGTTTCTCACTCACTTTCCAGGGCCTCTCCACAGGCCATCTGCCTGGGACTATTGCTGATGCTATGAAGGTGGCCCAAAGGTCCACTTACCAGGACCCTATGACCTGACCTGCACCTTTTCACCAGCATCTTCAATGGCTGGATGAAGGCACCTAAAGCAGTGCCCTCCCCACCCGCATGCCTCCCCCCAGAAGTAGCAAACATCTAAATACCATCAGGGCTGGGAACACAACCATCTTACTGATTTGTCTAATCTTCAGAAGAGTCCCATGACTTAGTACAATTGCGGTTCCCATTTTTCAGTTGGGAGGTAGGACACAGAGAGGTTGAGTAATGTGTTCAAGGTCACACCACTAGTGAGAGGTGGAGCTGGACTTAAATCCAGGCAGTGTGACTCCAAAGTCCACATGGTTAACCCCGTGCTGCCTCCCATAATTTTCCACTGACCCAATTCTTATTTTATTTCCTTTTCCAGTGCCAAGTCTGGGCTCTGATTCTTCTCCTTAGTTATCTGCTACTCTTGCTCCTGTGCTTATACTGCTTTTGCGCCCCCCCCCCCTTTTTTTTTCCTGTCCTAGGGCACCAAACCCAGGACCTCACGCATGCTAAGCAAGTGCTCCACCCCTGAGCTACACCCCCACCCCCTCTTTCACTTCTCATCTTGAGACAGAGTCTTGGCAAGTTACACAGGCTGCCTCTGGCCTCAAATTTGTGATCCTCCTGCCCCTGCCTCCCGAGTAGCTGGGAATAGAGGCACGAGCCACCACGCCCAGCTCAGACTATCTATAAGAATAAAGCAAGGATAGCTTGCAAATTTCCCACTTTTTTTTCCTATTCCCCACTGATTTGGTGGCATTGACATTAATGCCACTGGAGAGAGAAAGGAACTAGGACACTTAGGATCTGAGTAGTTCTGTCTCAAAAAATAAAGAAGGGCCTGGGAGTGTGGCTCAGTGGTAGGGAACTTGCCTAGCAAGGCCCTGAGTTCTGACCCCAGAACCAGGAAAGAAAGAAGAAAGAAAAAGAAAGAAAGAAGGAAGGAAGGAGAAAGAAATGAGGAAGAAAGAAAGAAGAAAAGAAAGAAAGAAAGAAAGAAAGAAAGAAAGGGAAAGAAAGAAAGAAAGAAGGAAAGAAAGAAAAAGAAAGAAGGAAAGAAGGAAAGAGGAAGAAAGAAAGAAAGAAAGAAAGAAAGAGAAAGAAGGAAAGAAAGAAAAAGAAAGAAGAAAAGAAAGAAAGAGAAAGAAAGAAAGAAAGAAGGAAAGAAAGAAAGAAAGAGAAAGAAAGAAGGAAAGAAAGAAAGATAGAAAAAGAAAGAAAGAAGGAAAGAAAGAAAGAGAAAGAAGGAAAGAAAAAAGGAAAGAAAGAAAGAAGGAAAGAAAGAAAGAGGGAGGGAGAGGAAAGGAAGGCAAGGGAAAAGAAGGAAAGGAAAAGAAAGGAAGGAAGAGGAAGGGATGGGATAGGGAAGGGAAGGGAAGGAAAGGAAGGAAAAAGAAAGGAAAGGAAAGGAAAGGAAAGGAAAGGAGAGGAGAGGCCAAGTCTGTGTAAGTAGTATGAGAAAGAAAACCTGCTACCATGTGGGAAGGCCTGGGCTGCAGTGGGTGTCTGTCTGTCAGTGGGGTGGAACGATTTCTCTGCAGTTGTTGAGCTCATTGATCCATTTATGTCATGAAGGTCCAGTGGGTGAGTGCTGTGGCTCAATGTGTTTAATGTAAGCTGAGCTTGCTTTTTCCTTCTCATTCTCTCAGTTACTTGCATAGGTATGACGGGGACATCTGTAGCTATTATGTGGTTTGCTTATTGCTCCTTGTAGTTAAGCTAATTCTACTTATTCACTTGTTTGTTTGTTTGTCTGTTTATTTAGAGGCAGGGCCTTGCTGTGTATCCCAGGCTGGACTGGAGCTTGCTCTGTAGACCAGGCTAATCTTGAACTTGGGATGAGCCTCCTGCCTCAGTCCTCCGGAGCGCTGGGATAACAGGGGTGAACCACCATGCCCGGCTTAGTTATGCCTATTTTCGCTTCATGTAACGTAAGCTATGTTATAATTTGTACACACTTCCTGATTTTTATGGGTTCCTCTTGAATAGCTTATTTTATTGGTAGGAAATGTCCCTCTTTCCCGACAGACACTACCTTGAAGTCTACTTGGTCTAATACTAATGTAGCCACACAGTCTTCTGTCAGTTAGGGTTAACATGGTGGGTCTCCATTTTTTGACATTTGACCTATTTCTCTTTCGTTTGGTTTTTTGTTTTGTGTGTACGTGCATATGGGAGTGTGGGCTTGGGTACTAGGGGATTAAACCCAGGGTGCTCCACAACTCAGCTACACCCCTAGCCCCTCTTTTATTTTTTATTTTGAGAGGGGTCTTCCTAAGTTATATAGGCCACCTCTGGCCTCAAACCCCCAAGTTGCAGGGATTATAGGCAGGTGCCACTGTACCCGGCTGACATCTTTGTCTTTCTGTTTAAAGTATGCATCCCATAGACAGCATTGGAATTGCTTCACTTATACCATAAAAACCTTTGTTCCTTCATTGAAGTATTTGGCCCATGTCTGAGTTTCCTAGTGTTGCCATAACAAATTATCACAAACTCGGTGACTTAAAACAACAGGTATTGAGCTGCTTGTTGTTAGGTGCCATCAAGTCATGTCCAACTCATAGTGACCCTCATAGGGTTTTCAATGGTTGACTGTTTTGGGACTGCCTCAGGAGTGGATTGCCATGTCCTTCTCCCATTTTTGCAGTGCTGAGAATCGAACTCCGCACCTCAGAGACTGTGGAGCAGTGCTCTACCAACTGAGCGAAATCCCTGCTTAGAACATGGGAGTCCACTAGAACTCTATGGCTGCTTCGACTCCACATACTTTGGGGATCTATTTTCTCTCAGCTGGATCCTCTAGTTCCTGTTTCATTACAGCATCTAGAAAGAAGGCCAGAAGTGGAGTTTTGAGGTGCGACACCTGTAATATTAGCTTCTGTTCCCGTCTCGTGAGAAGGGAAGAGGAAAAAGGAGAGCATGGTTTCCTATGGACCTATGGTGTCATTTTACGTGTTTGTCATGTGATTCTCAAAAAACGTCATCTCAGGCAGGAGACTGAAGGAAACTCTTTGCTTTTAAAGTTGTTGTTGTTTTTTTTCCTTGAGGCACTCTACTCAGCAAAGCATCCTTGTTCTTAATTCATCTATGCAGTGCGACTCTAGGAAGCACAGAGTGTTGAACTTAACCTGGGAGCTTGCCTATCAGAACTGGCCTATTGGAAAGCTGGGCATGATGGTGTGTGTGCCTGTAATCTCAGCCCTTGGGAGGCTGAGCCAGGAGGACCGCACATTTTAGGCCAGCCTGGGCTACATGGTGAGTTCGAGGCCAGGCTGGGCTATAGAACGAGACTCTGTCTCAAAACACAAGTTAAATTAAATTAAATTAAATTAAATTGGCTTATTGGAGAGGAAGCCGCCATTTCACCAGGATGGTACCTAGGCGTAGTGCTTAGCCTCCAGGCTCATCGCCCCCACCCCCCAATCTGGGTGCAGTTGATTGTCCAGATATCTTTAACCTATTTCAAAAACCAGTGCTTTGCATTCCAGAAGTGAACCAGAGCATTTCTCACAGGCTCAAGACATGTACCAAAGAAGACTCAGATGTTGTTCGTGCAGTGGCAACAGCATTGGACCAGGTGGAACTTTCCAGAAGGCTGCTTCAGAATCAACACTCATTTGACTAGATACATTCTTGGCTATCTTAAAAAAAAACTTTTTTTTTTTCCCTGATAGCCTTATAGGCATTTCGCCCACCCGTTCAGTGTGGAGGGTTCTGAGGCCCTGTGTTTCCTGGGCCACCTCGGATGATGTGACTGATAGAAGGAGGCAAGGTTTGCAGAGGCTTTGGGCTGTGCAAGAGTAAACACAAAGCTTGACTTGTGGCCCACTGGCGACTCCGGGAGCCTTTGAAGAATGTAATGCAAGAAGGAAAAAGACCATAAAGCTGTTTGTACCAAGTGAGGGTGGCAGCCTTGGGCACCTGGCCAGCCAGAGGCCCTCACTGGGCCATAGCAAATGCCCTTCCCCACGGGAAGCCCCTCTGCCCTGGTCCACTCTGACTGGCTCTGCCAAGACCAAGCCCAGGCCCGTAGGTGCTGAACCTCCAACCTGCCGTGCACTTGACAGGACCCATGAATGGCAGGCAGTGGGTCCGCAGCTGGCTCACAATTTTAATTGAGACTTCTGTGTGCAGAAAGAGGAATAAGATTTAGCTCAGTGGGTAGAGCACCGCTCTACAGTCTCTGAGGTCCCGAGTTCAACTCCCAGCACTATAAAAAATGGGAGAAGGACATGGCAATCCACTCCCAAAACAATCAGCCATTGAAAACCCTATGAGGATCGCTATGAGTTGAACATGACTTGATGGCACCTGACAACAACGTTTTGGGCTGGGATTTAGCTCAGTTTGTAGAGTGCTGCGCTGCAGTCTCTGAGGTCCCGAGTTCAATTCCCAGCACCACAAAAATGGGAGAAGGACCTGGAAATCCACTCCCAAGGCAATCCCGAAACAGCCATTGAAAACCCTAAGAGGGTCGCTATGAGCCGGATACCGACTCAACAGCACCTAACAACAACAACAACAACAACTGTCCCCCCAACCTCTGAGCCTTCTCTTGGGAGACTCACCCTGGAGTGTTGACAGTTATGTGACACATCTTAAGCTCCCTTGTAGAAGTCCTGTTCTGTTCCTGGGGAGTTGGAGGGCCAAGAAGCCATAGGCTCCCCTGTGCTATCTCAGGAAGTGGAGCAATGCTGGAATTGAAGACCTTCCAAGCGCATGCTCCTCTGGCCCCTGTAAGTTCCCAGCGCGAGAGGCCAGTCTCCAGGGTATATCGTGGTGGTGCTAAATGTCTGAATGCTACACTCTTCTGTTCCTCATTTCCAATGTTTCTGTTGTGTGGGTAAAGAAAATGAAATGTGCAAAGCATTTGGAAAATCCCAGAAGAAAAGTACTTTTCAAATGCAGTATTTTTTTCTTTTTTCTTTTTCCTTTTTTTTTTTTTTTTTTTTTTTTTTTTTTTTTTTTTTTTTTTTTTTTTTTTTTTTTTTTTTTTTTTTTTTTTTTTTTGTGGTACTGGAGGTTGAACCCAGGGCCTCGCACCTGCATGCTCTGCAAGTGCTGGACCACTGAGCTGCACCCCCAGCCCATTTTTTTACTTTTTGAGACAGGGTCTCGTTAAGTTACACAGACTGCCTCTGGTCTCAAACTTGCGATACTCCTGCCTCTGCCTCCGAAGGCGCTGGGATTACAGGCATGTGCCACCGTGCCTGGCTAAATGCAGTATTTTTTTAACTAATAAAATTACTATTTGGACAGGAAAAAATTAAAGATGTCGATAAGGCCATACTCCTTTGGAAGGTTTTAGGGATCAAACAGTCTTTGCCTCTTCCTGGATTCGGGAAGTGGTGGTGAATCCTGGCATTCCTTGGCATGTGGAGGAATGTAACAGTGTCTCTGCCTCTGTCATCCCAAGGCCATCTGTCCTTTGTGTGTGTCTGTATCTAAATTTCCACTTTCTCCTAAGGACACCAGTCACTGGATTTAGGGGCCACCCCATTCCAGTATGGCCTAGATTTAATTTGAGTTCATCTGCAAAGACCCTACTTCCACAAGAGGCCATCTCAAAGGTACTGAGGGTTATGACTTCAGTGTATCTTTTTCAACACACACAGTCTTTTTCTAGGCAAGTGGTCTTACCACTGAGCTGCATCCTCAGCCCACTTGTTACTTTTTTATTTTGAGACAGGATCTCGCTATATTACACAGGCTGCCTCTGGCCTCAAACTTGCGATCCTCTGCCTCACCTCCAGAGTCTCTGGGATTACAGATGTGCGCTACTGCGCCTGGCTTCAATTTTTTGTTTTGAGACAGTCTCACTCAATTATGCAGGCTGCTTCTGGCCTTGAGTTGGAAATCCTCCTGCCTCTGCCTCCTGTGTCACCAGTCCTTGAGATTTAATTATTGGTACTACGGGGAGGGAGTTCCAACAATACAGGCGAAAGCACATGGCGAGAGGCTGCTTGTTTTAGTTAATACGGACCATAATTATGGACGCAAGAAGCTGTCCTTCAACTCCTTTAGTTCTGCATGGCGTTAAACTGTCCTTTAGAGAGAAGGAAATCAAAATAAATATGTGCTATTCCAGTGTGCCTGCAGCCATAGCCCTGTGGCATCTGATCCCGTCAGATCTCGGAAGCTAAGCAGGGTCGGGCCTGGTTAGTACTGGGATGGGAGACCGCCTGGGAACACCAGAAGCTGTAGGCTTGGGAGAAGGACCCGGCAACCCCCTCCCAAAAATCAATCTGCCATTGAAAACCCTATGAACAGCAGAGAAACACTGACAACAGTGTTTTCCCTGTTGTACAGAGGGTCGCTGTGAGTTGGATACCGACTCGACGGCACCTAACAACAACAACAACAACATTCCAATGTGGTCAGGGGGTTGGTGTCTCTCCAGGCTTTTGTGACATGACTCCTGTCACATGTTTTTTATTCCGGAAGGTTTCTGGGTGTCCTCTTGTTACCACCTTTCACAGCCTCCGTTGTGACTTTTTGGCTGTCTTGAGTCTTTTCCTCCTACCCAGCCCTTCCACTGTTTCTTGCATTGTCAATATAAAACAGTATAATCAGGTGCTGCCCTGGTCCCCTAGCTAACGCCTTAAAATCATTGTATAAAATGCAAAATCGACAATTGTTATGGATCTATTAGCAAAGAAAAAACATGTAATGTCTTCTGGGTAGGCAATTGACTATGTCTGTCTGCAGTAGTCACATACAGAATAAAAATCTGATTCTTACCTTCTGTTTTCAGAGTTGCCACAATCTAAGTCCATCACATCTTCCCACCTAACACTCCGCTGCGCATCACCAGAAACCTTACGCTCCATCTGCCCCAGGGCAGCCCGTGGAAAAGCCCTGTCATGTTTTGTTTGTTTTGTTTTGTTTTGTTTCAGTACTTGAAGGTAAAACCCAGGGCCTTAGACATGCTTTGCAAGTGCTCTACCACTGAGCTGCACCCCTAGGGCATTTTTTACTTTAATTACGAGACAAGGTCTCACTAAGTCACACAGGCTGCCTCTGGCCTCAAACTTGCGATCCTTCTGCCTCTGTCTCCCAAGTTGCTGGGGTTAGAGGCGTGAGCTGCCGTGCCAGGCTCAAGCTCTGTCCTTTCATACTCATGCTGCTTCAGGAGGTGTAGGCAGAAGGATCTCAAGTTTGAGGTCAGCCTGGGAACATAACAAGGCCCTGTCTCAAACAATCAGGGAGGAAAGAAAGAAAGAAGGAAGGAAGGAAGGAAGGAAGGAAGGAAGGAAGGAAGGAAGGAGAAAGAAAGAAGGAAGGAAGGAAAGAAAGGAGGGAGGGAGGGAAAGAAGAAATTAATTAATTAGTTAAGAAAGAAAGAGAAAGAAAGAAGAAAGAAAGAAAGAAAGAAAGAAAGAAAGAAAGAAAAAAGAGAAAGAAAAGAAAAAAGAGGAGGAGGAGGAGGAGGAGGAGAGGAAGGAAGGAAGGAAGGAAGGAAGGAAGGAAGGAAGGGAAAGAAAACAGAGAAATGCCCTTCCCTACATTTTGCGCTACCTTAAGTCTGATCGCTAAGATATGCAATGTTTCAGGTCATCTCCTGGCCCCCATCCCTGAAAGTTCAGTGCTCTGTGATGCAGCTGCCCTCCCTGTCCCAGTGGTGGACCTCTCCCTTCTCACTTCCTCTGGGTCTCTCTCCAGCACCTCATTACATTCTGCCTTTTTGTAGAGCTGTACACACATAAGCCTTGTGTCCCTTCGTGACTGTCAGCCCCTAAGGACAGAGGCTCCATCTGATTTGTCATCACATTGCCACATCTCGAGTGCTTTCCAGGGAGACAGATGCTGGGGGCATTTGCTTGGTGTTTTGAACTAAAAGATCTACTTGTATTCAAAATCTGTATCCCAGCACTGCAAAAAAACACAAGGAAATAATTCAAACTTAATGTTGGGCTGGGTGTGGTGGTCCCCACCCTTCACCCTCACTCTCAGGAGGCTGAGGCAAGAGGATTGCAAGTTTAGGGCCAGGCTGGGCTACATAGTGAGACCGTGCCTCCAAAAATAAATTAAATAAATCTACAAGTACTTCAATCTGACCCTTCCTTACTCAATAAAGACATTCATACAAATTTAGGCTCAATCCTACCGTCACATTTTTCACCATAAAGAAATATTCCTGGGCCATTATCTCTTTGCCAACCAGAAATCCTTGCCTTCCTCCCGTGATTGAAAAATTGACAGATAGGCAATGCTACCAGATTTGATATTTGACCGTTGCTCATTTCAACATCATCTGGTTCAGGAAAAAAGAAAGACAGGAAAAAAAAAAAAAAAGCCATTACACAGCAGACATAATAAAGCCATTGCCTAGCGAGATAGTTTCAGTGGCTTTAATTATACACTCTTTCTGATGTCGCCCTAAAGCTGTTACCTCATAAAGGTGGCTTTTTAACTTTTGAGCCACTTAGCAATGAGGGGTAATGTTATTATCATGATGGCCCATACTGTTGGTTGTAAAATGTATCAAGAGTTTAATGAGTGCAGTGATTCATGACTCACCCGGGAGCCAACAAAGACAAAGTCAGCCACACAGCAGACCCTCCCTGGGATCATGGATTGTGCATACCTGGGCATTACATTTTGTGATCTATGGCTTTGTACAAGGGTATTCTCTTTGCAGGAGTGGGAAAGAGATCGATTCTGTTGTCCCGGTCTGAGTGTTGCAAAACCTGGGGAAGAAAAAAGATCGTAATAACCTTTATCTATCATGTGAGTCATTCTAATCACCAGATAATGAGAGGAACAAAGGAGAAAGGCAGCCCACGGGACTCAACTCTTCCTTAATAAGAGAAACTACAAGAATTCTATCAGCTCCTCCACGGCTCCCATGTAGAGCACGGCCCGTTTCCGATAACATCGTGGGAATCGCGAGGCTTGGTGGGAGATTTTGTGGTTATTTTGGTTTGAGTATTTGCTTCGAGCGAGGTGAATGTACCTTCCCAATCCTTTATCATCTCTGCCCTCAACACCCCTCTGCCTGTTGCCTGACGTAAGGTGCGCTGTTGCTAGCCCCGCCCCCTCAGCTCTGTCCTCCTGACCTTCCCAAGCAATACCTCAGCCCTGTCCCTTTCTTCACCTCTTGTCTAATCCCCATCAAAAATTCGGGCTGCTTTGCTCTAAGCCTCTAGAAATGAGTGCTCTCTAAGCAAGAATTTTCTAAGAAAACTAAGTCGTCTGCGTGCTGTGGTCTGAAAGTTTATATTCCCCAAAACCCTTAGGTTAAACCTAACCTCCAAAGTGATGATATTAGGAGGTAGAGCCTTAGGGAGGTGATGTTGTTATTGTTGTAGTTGTTATGTGGCGTCAAGTCAGGTCTGACTCATAGCAACCCTGTGTACAACAGAACGACATACTCCCCGACAGTGTGCCACTCTGAGCACTATTGTCAGAGCTGCTCTGCTATTCATAGGGTTTTCAATGGCTGATTGTTTTGGGCAGTGGGCTTCAGGATCCTTCTCCCACTTTTGCCATGCTGGGGATGGAACCCAGGGCCTCAGAGCAAGCACTCTACCAACGGAACTAAACCCCAGCCCTTGGGAGGTAATTAGATCAAGAGAATGCCACCTTAGTGAATGGGATTTTGTCCTCCTAAAAGAGGCCCTAGAGAGCTAGCTTGTCATTTCCCCTATGTGAGGACATAGCAAGAAGGCACCTTCTTTGAAGAAGAGAATAATCTCGTACCAGACACTGGACCTACCAGTGCTTTGCTCTTGGATTGCACAGACTGTAAGCAACAAATTAAGGTGGTCCAGGTTCTTTTGAGATAGCATCCTGGATGAATTAAGATGCTGTGCTGTGGGAGAGCCTGCAGCCGTACCACTATGGTGTCCAATCCCATCAGATCTGGAAGCTAAGCAGGGTCGGGCCTGGTTAGTACTGGGATGGGAGACCACCTGGGAACACCAGTTGCTGTAGGCTTGGGAGAAGGACCCCGCAACCCACTCCCAAAACAATCAGCCATTGAAAACTCTGTGAATAGCAGAGACATATTGACATAGTGTCAGGCATGGCACAGTGTCAGGGAGTGTTTTGTTCTGTCATGCATAAGGTCACTATGAGTCGGATCTGACTAAAGGGCACCTAACAACAATAACAAGCTGTGGGAGAAAGGCACAGAACCCCCCAGGGTCCTCCTCCCACCCAGCCCATCCTCACAGATAAGCATTTGAGTGGAACTTTGCAGAAGAGAAAGCCCTGGACCCTTTGGCTCCAATCACACATGGGGGATGGTTATGAAGGACGGCTCAGAGTAAATGAGATATGTTGGGAAAGCTCTATTTATGAGCAGGAATTTTTACTGCAGTCTCAAAGTCACCCACTCAAGGCACCTGCCTGCTTGCTCTCAGATAGAGGCTCCCCTGTTTATTGCTTCCTGCTTTCTCCACAGCAGTCTTTCCCAGGCACTGTAGTTTCACAAAGTCCTTTTTAAAAAATGAAATTCTAATTTCGTATAGTCAATCTACTTTGCTAAATAAGAGCGTTTAAAATGACAACAACCGCCACCAATTACTATCACCATTATTTCATGAAAGGAAGGTCACTTGACTAACAAAAAAGAACGGAGAAGATCTTGTAGTTATGGCAGTTCTTTAACTGAAGAAACTTTTGGTCCTGACCTGGCACTGACTGTGGACCAGTATGTGGGAACCGTGGCTCAGGGCATTGGCACATTTGGCCAAAGCCATGGTTTTTGTTGTTGTTGTTAGGGGCCATTAAGTGAGGTCCAACTCATAGCAACCCTATGTACAACAGAGTGAAACACTCCCCGACACTGTGCCATGCCCGGCACAATTGTCAGAGCTTCTCTGCTATTCATAGGGTTTTCAATGGTTGATGGTTTGGGGAGTGGGTTCCAGGTCCTTCTCCCCAGCCTAAAGCACCCAGTATTCCCAGGCAGGCTCCCATCCAAGGACTAACCAGGCCTACCCTGCTTAGCTTCTAGATCAAGCAGGATCCAATGCCCGAGGGCCATGGCTTCAGACAAAAAAGCTACAGTTAGCCACCTATGTTTTGCAGGTAATGGGAAACATAAAATTCAGTGTGGATACCTTGATTCCTTTATTCCAAAGAGGTTCAGAAGAGTTCCAAAAGTAGAGCCAAAACCACCTGCATCTGAGGTCCAGCTCCCCCTGCCTGGCAAGGAGGTGACCTTGGAGAAGTTACTTACCTCTCTATGCTGTCGTTCCACCTCTGCAGAGTGGGGAGACAGCAAACATTGACAGAGTTGTTTTTGAGGATGACATGAGGATTAGCAGTGTTTGTTTCAACAACTTAGTAATTGATAGCTAGAACTGTTCGTAGAGCTGCCTCTAGAACTATAATTTATGACTGTTACTAAAGTCTTCATGCCAGACACTGTCTAAGACCCCTCAGATATAGAGTCAAAATCTCCACCTTTTCCTTCTAAGAGTTCACAATCTGCAGGGTCCCACCCAAGGATGGCCAAAGACAGCAATATCAGTGTTAGGGTTATAACAAATACTGACTTAGGGGCCAAAGGGCTTATAGAGCATTCAGGGGGAGGGGGGAGGGAGAGGGGGAGAGAGAGAGAGAGAGAGAGAGAGAGAGAGGGGAGAGAAGAGAGAAGAGAGGGAGAAGAGAAGAGAGTAGAGTAGAGGGAAAGAGAGAGAAGGAATAAGAAAAGGCCTCTCAAAGGAAGTGAGACCTTGTTGTTAGGTGCCCTCAAGTCAGGTCCGACTCATAGCAACACTATGTACAATAGAAAGAAACACTCCCTGAATCTGTGCCAGGCACATGATCTTACTTATGTTCAAGCACTTAATTGCAGACACTGTGTCAATCCATCTAGTTCAAGGTTTTCCTTTTTTTTCCACTGACCTGTCACTGTCCCAAACATGATGGCCTTCTCCAGGGATTGGTCCATCCTGACTATATGTCCAAAATATGTAAGATAGTCTAGCCATCCTTGCTTCCTAGGAGCACTCTGGTTATACCTCTTCTAGGATAGATCTGTTGGTTCTTTTGGCAGTCCATGGTATATTCAATATTTGTCTCCAGCACCATCATTCAAAAGCATTCATTCTTCCCCTGTCTCCGTATTCCATGTCCAGATTTCAGAACCATAGGATCTGCCTGAAAATACCATGGCATGAGTCAGGTGCACCTTTGTCTTTAGTGTGACACCTTTACTTTTCAGCGCTTAAAAAAGTCTTTTGCAATGGCTTTTCCCAATGCAATGCATCTTTTGATTGCTTGACTGCTACTTCTGTGGGTGTTGATTGTAAGAACCAAGTCAAGCAAAATCTTGGACCTTAGCAAAATTGTAAGGGATCTAAGATTCAAGCAAAATGATAGTAATCAATTAAGCTTTGAAATGAGAATTAGACCAAGTTATGGTGCTACCCTTAAAATGTGCAGGTTGCAATCTGGCCGACTGCATTCCCTCCTGTTACCCTGGGCCAGCCTGTTTATTGATTGAACAAGTGGCTTTCATCAAAGCAGTAATTTCCCTTTGCCTTTCACCCTCCAATCTATTTGGTGTGCCCTAAGGAAATTCTTCCTATCAATGCTGCCCTGAAGAAGATGAGTTTTTAGCAAAAAGGAAAAAGAAGTTGCAGCTGAGAGTTTTTAGGAAATCCTGAGTGTAGAACAGAGCATGTGAGTGACTGACTGAATCCCAAGTCATAATTCACCCTCTGGGGCTCAGTGTGGTCCTCTGAGGAGTAGTGTGTCATCCCTTGGGAATTCAGCCCTGCCAACACTGGCGACCAAAGGTTTGCCTTTTAATGAGATCTCCGGGCTATTGGTAAGTACCCTAGGATTTGAGTAGCATTCCCCAAGCCCACTTCTTGGCAAATAAAAGATAAGTCGACTATAAATGATGGGTGTTGAACCCTTCATACTGGCTTGGATTGATCTTACCTTAATTTGATCCCATTTATTGCTTGTCTGCATATCTTAAAGGGATAGTGGTGGCAAGCTGAAAGATGGGTTCTTCCCTAGAGGTACCTGGCTTATAATTGCCCTGCTATGTTGCTTACAAAAGAACCACCCTGCCTCCACCATGATCTTACATTTCCAAGCAACCTATAACTTCTGTTTGGTTTTCTTTTTGTTTTTACCAGAAAGCTCAGAGACAGTAGGTGGCTGGCTGGTCCTTGGGTTCAAGTTCAGGGCTGCTTCATAAACCCAAGCAGCCATCACTTGCCACAGCTGAGAAAGTGGTCCCACCCAGACCACTCAGATTCCTTGTGGCCCAGGACCAGTCAATGACAGGGCCCATTGCTCCTATCTCAAGACCTTTAATTTCCATCCCCATCCCAAGCAGCCCCATTAGGTCTATGAGTCCTAAAGTCCCCATCAAGCCTGTTGTTGTTGTTGTTAGGTACCATCCAATTGGTGTCCAATTCATAGCAACCCTACATACAACAGGAGAAACAATAGTATTAGTACTTCTCTGCTATTCATAGGGTTTTCAATGGCAGATTGATTTTCAGAGTGGGTTACCAGGTCCTTCTCCCAAGCCTACAGCACCTGGTGTTGCCAGGTGGTCTCCCACCCAAGGACTAACCAGGCCCGACCCTGCCTAGCTTCCGAGATCTGACGGAATCCGGCACCACAGTGGGATGACCGCAGGCCCATCGAGGCTACTCCTCATTAATTGCAACACTTTGCCCTTTAAGTCCAGCTTACACACAGCCACCAGAAGCCCAGTTCTGGATAACCCAGAGACATCTGAAGTTGCCCCCAGGGTCCCAGTCCTGAGGATGAAGCCAGGGGACTCATCTTTATCTTCCTCACAAGCCTCCACAAGATGCTTACGAGTAATAGTGTGTGCCTGGGACATGAAAGCAGGCTTCTTAGAAGGGCACATGGGCACATGCTCCCTCCAGTTTCATTTAACCTAGGGCACGCCCCATGTGCTGTGGTTCCTGAGCACCCAGCCCTGAGTGCCTAGTGTGGCGTGAGCCTTAAGCTCCATCTGGAAAAGCTCCTGTTATGGATTAGAGCATCTGGAGCCTGGGGGCTTTGTTTTATAACCTCATTCAGTGGCTTGGATTAGGGGGAGGGGCCCATTAGAAAATGTCCTTCAATAGCCTTAGTGCACATGGCTTTACCCTTTATGGCTGGATACAGAGTCAGTCAGAATCCCCTTTTCCTCCATATTGCCTGCTAATCGCTGTCTTACTCCCTAATAGAATCACCTGGGCATTGTGCTAGAGGCTTTACATTTGACACCTCTCTGATCTTGGAGTACTGACCTTGGAGTAACACTCCAAGGTCAGTATTATGACTCTCGTGTCACAGATGAAGAGACTAAGGCTGAGCTAAGGAAAATTGCAACCAGTAACTGGCAGAGTTAGTATCTGATCCAGAGCTCATGCTCTTTCCACTGTTTTTTAGGACCCAGACACCTGCAAGGTGGGATGGCAAAGAACCATACCGCCAGTGGCAGTTGGAGGACACAGCCCAGCATTGCTTCCCCAAGCAACTGCCCTCCTTGGGGACCTCTACTCAAGTGGGGCCACGTCCTTGGGTCCATCGCAGAAAAGAATTTTGGGATGACTAAGAGTGAAACAAAGTTAATGTGTTTATTGCTGTTGTTGTTAGATGCCATCAAGTAACGTCCAACTCATAGCAACGTTATGTACAACAGAACAAAATACTACCAGACTCTATGCCATGCCTGGCACAATGTCAGTACTTCTCTGCTATTCATAGGATTCTCAGTGGGTGATTGTTTTGGGAGTGGGCTGCCAGGTCTTTCTCCCAAGCCTATAGCACCTGGTGTTCCCAGGCAGTCTCCCATCCAAGTACTAACCAGGCCCAACCTTGCTTATTTTCAGAGATTTGACGAGATAGGATGCCAGAGTGGTTTGGCCCTACACAATGAGTTTATTAATTAGGGATAAAAAACACTTTTATCCCCACTTTAGATTTAAGCATGGGCATTCTGAGAGAAAAAGAGATGCTTAAGAAAAGAATAGTGTACATCCAAGACATGAAGACTGGCTTCTCAAGAGAGAGACGAGCATTTAAAAGAGGACCTTCATATATATGACTTTGTGACTTTTGAAGTTACATTGCTCAAAGAATGTAATTTACATCCTACCTCAAAGTTTAAACAAAACAATTAGCTGGTTTACCTATTCTTTGTGTTTTAAAGAATTTCCCCTTTTGCAGGGCACAGTGGCACATGCCTGTAATCCCAGCAGCTCCAGAGGCAGAGGCAGTCTGGGTAACTTAGCAAGACCCTGTCTCAATAAGTAAAAAAAATGGGCTGGGGCTGCAGCTCAATTGTCCAGCACTTGCAGAGCATGCAAGTGTGAGGCCCTGGGTTCAACCCCCAGTATCACAAAAAACAAACAAACAAACAAAACAAAAAAAAAAAAGAATTTCCCCTTTTGTAAATAAAACTGTAAAGTGTCTTCAGGAGGTACATTTTTCAGGTTTAGGGATGAGAGAAGTGCCAATAAGATAGAAACATAGGCCAAAGTAGGTTGAGAGCAGAAATTCCATTTATTTAAAAGATTAAGTAGAAATGTTTTGGCATACTTTCTTTTTTTGTTATCATTTTTTTTATTTTGTGGTTCTGAGGATTACACCCAGGGCCGCACACATGCTGGACAGGGTTCCACCACTGAGCTACACCTTCAGCCCTGTTTTGGTCTACTTTCTATCTAAGGAACTTCTCTTTAGTAAAATGAGACAATGGGCTGGCCCAGGAGGTGCACTGTGTAGGTTTACAGATAAGAAAAGAGAACTGCTCAGTTGGTAGAGCGCCACTCTGCAGTCTCTGAGGTCCCAAGTTCGATTCCCAGCACCACAAAAATGGGAGAAGGATGTGGCAACCCCCTCCCGAGGCTATCCCAAAACAATCAGCCATTGAAAACCCTATGAGTTGGACAGGACTCAAAGACACCTAGCACACACAACTAGTAAGTTGTAAATATGGTCCATAATCTTATTTGTGATATTCTCAGACAAGTACAGGATTACAAAGGAGAAAAGTTGAACTCAAAGGTCACATGCATTTTGACCCTAAACACGCCTTATTGCTATTTTAACATTTTTGTTTGAAATATCACTCAAAGTAATGTCTCTCTGCAGGCAGTCTTTACGGTGTTTTTTTGTTTGTCTGTTTTTCTGTTTTGTTTTGTTTTGTTTTTTGTATTTGTGTCAAAATTCTTGACTGTCAGCCAGTGAGATTTAAACCAGATCCTGGAGTAGGGACTTTATTTCCCTTCCCCTGTCCACTTAATTTTTCTGTCTTTTTTCCTGCCTCCGTATCATCTTCCATCCCTCAGTTGTTCCCATAAGCTACCACAAATAGTATATAGGTTGAACATCTCTAATTCAAAATCCAAAACTTTTTCTTTTTTTTTCTTTTTTTTTTTTTCGTATTGGGGGTTGAACCCAGTGTCTCTCGCTTGCATGCTTTGTAAGTGCTGGACTGCTGAGCTGCACCCCCAGCCCATATTTTTACTTTTTGTGAGACAGAGTCTTGCTAAATTACGCAGACTGCCTCTGGTCTTGAACTTGCAATCCTCCTGCCTCCACCTCCCAAGCCGCTGAGATTACAGGTGTGCACCACCACGCCAGCTTAAAATCCACAACTTTTTGAGGGCTAATGTGATGACAAGATGCTCAAAAGTTTCAGATTTTGGAGCCCAGTGTGGTGACACATGCCTATAAACCTAGCGCTTGGGAGGCTGAAGCAGGAGGATCTCCAGTTCAAGGCAAGTTTGGGCTACATAGTAAGACTCTATCTAAAAACAAAACAAAACAAAAAAACCTTCTAGATTTTACAGGGCTGGGGTATGGCTCAGTGATAGCTCACGTGCTTAAGTATGCTCAAGGCCCTAGGTTTGATCCCCAGCACCAAAGCAAGGTTTTGGATTTGGGGGCATTTCAGAATTTTTTTTTTTTTTTTTTTTTTTTTTTTGGTAGTACTGGGGGTTGAACCCAGGGCCTCGCACCTGCATGCTTTGCAAGTGCTGGACCATGAGCTGTGCCCCCAGCCCATTGTTTTACTTTTTGAGACAGGATCTCGCTAAGTTACGCAGACTGCCTCTGGTCTCAAACTTGCGATCCTCCTGCCTCTGCCTCCTGAGCCACTGGGATTACAGGCATGCGCCACCACACACGGCTGCATTTCAGATTTTTAAATCAGGGGTATTCAACTGCTAAAGTCTATGCAAATATTCCATAATCAGAGTCACTCCCAAATCTGAAATGCTTCTCATGCTAAGGACTTTGGGTAAGGGCCACTCAGCCTGTATGTTCTTGAAGGGGGAACTGTGGAAAAAACACAACAGTGGGCATTTGAGGACCACATTAAACCTCAAATTCTCCACCACTTTCTTTCTTTCTTTCCTTCTTTCTTTCTTTCTTTTTTTTTTTTTTTTTTTTTTTTGGTAGTGGGGGTTGAACCCCGGGCCTCGTGCCTGCATGCTTTGCAAGTGCTGGACCACTGAACTTCGCCCCCAGCCCTTTTTTTTTTTTTTTTTTACTTTTTTGAGACAGGGTCTCGCTAAATTATGCAAACTGCCTCTGGTCTCGAACTTGCGATCCTCCTGCCTCTGCCTCTTGAGCCACTGGGATTACAGGCGTGCGCCACCGCGCCCGGCTTCCCCACCACTTTCAACTATAACATTGTATAGTGGGTGGAATGCTGTTCCTCAAAATGTATGTCCACATCCAAAGCCTTAGAACCTGTGAGTGTCACCTTACTTAGAAAACACACGCTTACAGGTAAATAAATTAATGGTCTCAATATGAGATCTTCCTGGATTTAGGGTTGGTCCCTAAGCCTATCACAGCATCCTTATCAGAGAAAGGCAAGGAGAGATTTAACACAGAGAGAGGGGAAGAGATCATGTGAGGGCAGTTGTTGTTGTTGCTGTTAGGTGTCGTCGAGTCAAGTCCAACTCATAGTGACCCTCATAGGGTTTTCAATGGCTGACTGTTTTTTGGGGATTGCCTTGGGTGTGGGTTGCCACATCCTTCTCCCATTTTGCGGTGCTGGGAACTGAACTCAGGACCTCAGAGACTGCAGAGTAGTGCTCTACCAACTGAGCTAAATCCCAGCCCTGTGAAGGCAGAGGCAGATATTAAACGTGAGCCTTCAAAGCCACAAAACACCCGCAGCCACCCAAAGCTGGAAGAGTCAGGCAGCAACTCCCCTGGAGCCTTCAGAAGGAGTGTGGCCCTGCTTACACCTTGAGCCGGGACTTCAGACCTCTAAAACTGTGAGAGAATAAATTCCTATTGTTTTAAGCCACCTGGTTTCTGATCATTTGTTACTGCGGCCGTGGGAAACTAATTTATGCTGAAATTAACAATGTTTCATTTTTAAACTATATATCATCTAACAATCCCTCTTGGCTCCAAAGACCTAAAACATTTATCCTAAAATCCATTCAGGTTTGGACTGGGAAACCCAGATTTGAAAATCTATGCTCAAACTGGGCACAGTAGCACATGCCTGTAATCCCAGCAACTTGGGAGGCAGAGGCAGGAGGATCACAAGTTCGAGACCAGAGGCAGTCTGCGTAATTTAGCAAGACACTGTCTCAAAAAGCAAAAATAAAGTGGGCTGCGGGTGCAGCTCAGTGGTGCAGCACTTGCAAAGCATGCAAGCCAAGCAAGAGGCCCTGGATGCAACCCCCAGTACCCCCCCCCAAAAAAAAAGAAAAAAAAAAACTATGTTCAGAGATTGAAAAATTTTGTTGTTAGATACTGAGACACACAGCGACCCTCATAGGGTTTTCAATGGCTGACTTTCTGGATTGCTTCAGGAGTAGATGGCCATGCCCTTCTCCTATTTTTGCTGTGCTGGGGATCAAACCTGGGTCCTTAGAGAGTGAGGAGCAGCACTCTACCAACTGATACAATCAGAAAATGGTATATTTAAAGTAGGACAATTTTATTAGTTACTTTGTTCTCAATTTTTTAAAAAAGTAAGAAAATGTGTTTTCATGCAAAATATTTTGCAATGAACAGATAACATTATTTAGGGATAAGGATTATTTATGCTCTTCCTATAATATCCTAGGGCTGGGATTTAGCTCAGTTGGTACAGCGTTGCACTGTAGTCTCTGAGGTCCCGAGTTCAATTCCCAGCACCGCAAAAATGGGAGAAAGACCTGGCAATCCATTTCCAAGGCAATCCCGAAACAGCCATTGAAAACCCTATGAGGGTTGCTATGAGTCAGATACCAACTCGACGGCACCTAACAACAACAATAACAACAATAATATCCTAATTACCTTTTTAAAAATGTGAGGTAAGCATAAAAGAAGGAAAAGGAAAAAAGCCAACACAAAGAGCTTAGATTTCACTCACAAACCTGTGTTGTAGCCTGCAATCTGTCAGAAAAGCCTGCAAATTCCCCACTGCATTTTTTAGTATAAACACTCTTTATTTTGAGCCTTTTGTTTTTTTTTTTCCTCTCTCTCTCATGCTAATAAGAAATTTTTAAAGCAACCCTGAGCCAAAACGGAAGATAAGTGGTAAGTCAGGCTTCTCTTAAATGTTCTATATTATCCTTCCTCTGCCCTTGTTTTGAATCATTCTTAGAAAATTCTGCAATAATCTGTCATCCTCTAAATGGAGCTGAAGGAGGCTTCTTCACTGGAGCGCTGCCACTACTTACCCAGAAGCTGAGGTAAAGAGCCCTGGGACTCACAAATGGCAGCAGGAAGGTGTTGGGGAAACCTAGAGTATACCACCAAGGTAGGAGCCCATCTAGTCCACTTGGAAGACTGATTTCTGTCCTCTAGGGCAAGTGACCCTTGTCCTACATCCTGGTCCTTCGTTCCTACCCCTCCCATCATGTAGCCCAAGATGGCCTCTGACCAGTCCAGCTCTGGAATGATCACCTCTACTCTGATTGGTCACCCAGACCCCTATGATTGGTCAGTAAACGGATTACCATGATTGGCTTGGCCCATGCCTTATCCACCTACCAAAATTGCACAGTTACAAGCCACTGTTTGCATTGTGGTTGAGGGCAGTTGCCCCAGGCATGAGCCCTGCTATAGGCACGAGCCCTGCCATGATTGGCCACTCCCTAGTCCACCCTGTCCTGGAGTATATATAAACACGGCTCGCTGGCCCAGAGGGAGCCTTCATATAGACCATTACCCTCTGATACAAGTGCCCACCTCTTGTCTCCAGACCTCTTGTCTTCCCCTGTTGGACGAACCCCATCGTTTTGGACCATTGCTCCCTACTCCAGAGACTTAAGATCTTCAATGGACAAGATCCTCAAGCAAGACTCTATGTTAAGCCCAGATCTTCAATGAACAAGACATTCAAGCAAGACTCTGTGTCAAGCCCAGGGGCCGCCGAAGAGCTGAAGGCACCTAGGAAGACATGAAGTACTCTCCAATTCCTCCCCTTGCCTGGGAGGAAGAGAGTAGAGAAGGCGAGCTGTGAGAGTCAAGGCCAGAGCAGCACATCGGCACCAATAACATCTTTTGGCTTGTTCCTGTTCTTGCTTGTAGGAGCAGCTGAATAAAACCCTTGTTCTTTTTATATAAAGAAGGCTCCCGAAGTCCTTCCTTGGTGGTATCGACCAGCTCTCACCTTATCCCCAAAATTTCACCTAGTGTTGAGGTGAGGCTCTGAGACCTCGCTGGGGGGAGCTGAACCCCAACAGGAAGAGCCATGGGTGGACCCCAGTCAACCTGATCACAGAAGCAGCAGCCTCAAGGTCAGAGAGCCTGAATGTGAATCCCAACCTCATCATTTAACATGGTGACCCTCAGCCCAGCACAGTGGTGCATCCCTCCAATTCCAGCAACATGGGAGGCCGAGGCAGGAGGATCACAAGCTCAAGGCCAAGGGCAGCCTGTGTAGTTTCATGAGACCCCATATGTCAGGTCACTTGCCAAGTATGTGTGAGGCTCGGACTTCAATCCTCAAGTACCACAAAAAACAACAACAAAATAAAAAACAGTGTGACCCTACACAAGTCACTTTTACAAAAAATAAAAAACAAAAAACAAACAAAAAAACAAACCTGACAACCAAAAAATTGTATGCTTTTGCCTGGGGATGTAGCTCAGTGATAGAGCACCTGCCTAGCATGTGCAAGGCCTTGGGTTTGATCCTCAGCACTGCGAGGGGAAAAAAAGGAGGTATGTTTTTATGTTTTACTGTGTTTACAAAACATGAGGTTTTGATATAGCACTGGAATGCTACGTGAAGCTATTTCACATATGCATTATCTCACATGCTTATCACTTTTGTGGTGAGAACACTTAAAACACTTAAAATTGCATAGCAATTTTCAAACACACAGTGTGTTATTATTAACTGTAGCTACCAGAATGTACGATAGTTTGTTTGACCTTATTCCTCTTGTCTAACTGAGGTTTTATATCTTTTCACTCATATCACTCCCTCCCTCTAGCTTCTGCTAACCACCATTTTATTTCCTTATTCTATCAGTTCAACTTTTTAACCCCTCACGTATAAGTGACATCATGCAGTGTTTTGTCTTTCTGTGCCTGGCTTATGTCACTTAATAGGATGTCCTTTGGGTTCATCAGTATTGCAACTGGTAAGAGTGCCTTCTTTCTGAGACTAAAAAATATTCCATATATATACCACATTTCCTTTAGCCACTCATCAGTCAGTGAACACTTGGTTGAGTCTGTATCTTGGCTATCCTGAATAGTACCGCAAGGAACATGGAGTGAAAATGTGTCTTCATCACACTGATTTTATATCCTTTGGATATATAACCAATAGTGAGATTGTTGGGTTATGGCGTTTGTTGTTGTTAGGTGCTGTTGAGTTGGGTTTGACTCATAGTGACCCTATGTATAACAGAACCAAACATTCTCCGATTCTGTGCCAGGCACATGATCTCACTTATGTTTAAGCCCATTCTTGTAGACACTGTCTCAATCCATCTAGTTGAGAATCTTCCTTTTTTTCATTGACCTGCCACTCTCCCAAACATCATGTCCTTCTCTAGGGATTGGTCCCTCCTGACTCCATGTCCAAAATACCTAAGACACAGTTAGCCATCCTTGCTTCCAAGGAACACTCTGGTTCCATTTCTTCTAGGACAGATCTGTTGGTTCTTTTGGCAGTCCATGGTATATACTCACCTCCAGCACCATAATTCAAAAGCATTCATTTTTCTCCTGTCTCCCTTATTCAGTGTCCAGCTTTCAAAACCATATGATACAACTGAAAATACCATGACATGAGTCAGGTGCACCTTTGTCTTCAATGTGATGTCTTTACTTTTCAACACTTTATAGAAGTCTTTGGCAATAGCTTTTCCTAATACAACACACCTTTTGATTTCTTGACTGCTGCTTCCATGGATGTTGATTGTAGAACCAAGTCAGGCAGTCTTTTCTCCACTTACTATGAAGTTGCTTACTGACTCTGATGTAAGGATTTTTGTTTTGTTGATGTTGAAGCGCAATCCGTACTGAAGGCTGTGTTCTTTGGTCTTCATGTTTCAAATCCTCTTCCCTTTCAGCAAGCATACCATTTCCCACCCAGACAAATTACTGAAGCCTCTTCGAGGATAATAATAGTGTCCACTGCAAAAGGTTTTGAAATCCATGTTGAAACCTGTGGTCAATTCTCCGTCCTCATCTGACTCAGCTTATTAACACTGTTGGTTAGTTTCTCTATTTCCTGTCAAAATAAACACTCTCTCCTGGTTTTCCGCCTACCTCCTTGATCTCCCCTTAGTATCTGTCCCCCTTCCTGTGTGTAGAGTTTGGGCTACTGAGAGTTTTCTCCTTGGACCTCACATCTTCTCCCTCCCTTGGTGACCTCACCCACGTGTGTGACCTTACCTACTACCTTTCTGCTGAAGACTCTGAAGTCAGCTCCAACTTTTCCTCTGAGCCCTGGACTACTTTGTCCAGTCACCGGTCTGTGACATCTCTACCTAATGACTGGTAAGCACCGTGATGTTGACACATCCACGCCAAACTCTTGATTTCCATCTCCAGACCAGCCCAGCTCCTGCTCCCATGCTGTCCAGGTCAGGAAACGGGACCCTGAGAGGGGGCTTGCACGCCACATTTGAATCCATCTCCTCCATCCTAACTTTAGATGACTTCCAAAATCCATCATTTCTCCCCCATGCAGTTTTAGCTCAGGGGTTCAAGCTCCCCCCATCTCCTTCCTAGATTCTTCTAGGTGCCTCCTCCCTAGCCCCCTGCCTTCACCATAAAAGCACAGGGGATCCTTAAAAATCAATCTCCAAACATGTCCCTGATCAGCACTGTATAATGGTTTCTCTGTTTCTGTAGGGAGAAATTGGGAGGAAATTGGCAAAAACCCCAAAATGGGGAAAACGGCTAAATCTAAGGAAAATGAAAGTAACTTGGTTGGACGTTTGTACAGAACCCTTCACAAATCTCCTGAACCTGATTGGACAATTGGACTCAAAGCTGATTGGCTCAGGCCATTCCATGGGCGAGCTATATAAGGAGCTGCTCTGCAGCAGCTGAACCCTTTTCACCCTTTCTCTTGCCCGGACTATCAGCAAGGAAACAGCTCGACGTTTTTGGCCTGGATCTTTTGGATCTTTGACCACCAACAAGGAAAGACCCCGTTCTCACCTGGACCACCGATGAGGAAACAGCTTTCCTGCTCTCTCGCCCAGACCTAGGGTGAGGAAGGAACGCTCTCCCGCAGTGACCATCAACAAGGAAAGAACCCGCTCTCCGTCTGATCACCAGTGAAGCAAGAACTGTCTCCTGGTGACCACCGAGACCACCAACAGGGTGTTTGCCCCTGGAAGGGAAAGGCGCCCGAGGCTTTTCCTTTCTCCCATCTCTGCTGGCATCCCAAGGGCCACAGGAGTCTGCGCCCCTCACCCAAGGGTCCCAAGTGAATTGTGTTTAGTATCTGTGTGCGGGGCACCACCGCCCATCTGAACATCTGGGCCGGACAGTGAGGCGTGCGCCCCACAATTTCACTTGGCATCCTAGCAACCTAGAGCCCCCATCCTCTCCCACTTTGCCCTTGCCAAGCTCTTCCCATGCCCCCTGGGACCCCCAGTGCACCCCATCCCCTTGCTTAGTTAACTTTTATCCCTAGCACTCACTCACTTGGCATTGTATATACGTTTGTCTGTTGTCCATCTCCCTATGAAAATGCAAACTCGGTGATGGTGAGGACTTTGTTTCTTTCCTTGCTGTGTCCTTGGTCCCTAGAACTGTTTGATACATAATAACGGTTGAACAGTGAATGCGTGAGTGAGTGAATGAGGCAGTGCCCCGAGAAGGCAGCACTGAGCACATAATTGTAAATATCACGTGCTCCTGTGCTCCTTCTTTTAATTAGGAATAATTATTTGTCCAGGAACTTCACACACCTTCCCTTCTCTTGGGACCTGCAACTTTTCCAGCCTCCTATCACCATGTCTGGTTTTCTCCACCAGAGCCTAAGAACAGTAAGAAGGAAGAAACAGAGGCCAGTTATGGTGGCCTATAATCCTGGCACTCCAGAGCCTGAAGCAGTAGGATCGGGAGTTCAAGATCAGCCTGGCCTTCATCTGTGCCAGATATGCACATAATGAGGTTGGTTTAACTACATGGTCTTCAACTAGAACCATCAAATACCCTGGAGGTGTTTTTGGATAGCTTCCATACAAATACTGTGCCCTGTGATTTTTATATACTAGCCAAAACTTCGATAATCCTGCCTCGCCTTTCACCTCCCAGACTGAAAAGTAGCCCAAGTTTCTTTTTATTTGTTTTTGAGACAGGTCTTACTCTATAACCCAGGCTGGCCTCTAATTTACTATGTATTCCAGGCTGGTCTCAAACTCATGATCCTCCTGCCTCAGGCTCCCAAGTGCTGGGATTATAGGTATATGCCACCACACCTGGTCAAAATGGTCATTTTTTGCTTAGAAAACATAATCAGTTTTACCTTTAATGATTATTATGCTGCTTGGGAGATTGTATAAAAGTTTAAACATGTAGAATTTTGTGGGAGAAAGTTAGCTTAGCCCGGGGAAAAGCAAACCAAATAAACCTGGACTATTATTTGCATTGGAAACCAATACAAATTTAACTCTGCTGATCTACATATCTTTTTAAAAAATTTTTTTTAATTGCGGTACTGGGGGTTGAACCCAGGGCCTCATGCTTGCATGCTCTGCAAGTGCAGAACAACTGAGCTGCACTCTCAGCCCATTTTTTTACTTTTTTTGAGACAGGGTCTCGCTAAGTTACGCAGACTGCCTCTGGTCTCGAACTTGCGATCCTCCTGCCTCCACCTCCCAAGCCGCTGGGATTACAGGCGTGCGCCACCGTGCCCAGCTACATATCATTTTGAGCATTTTGAACAAACCCATCACAGAGAGAGGAGCACACATCCAACATATTGTTGCAAACATGCTTTAAAAGAACTTAACAGAGTCCTGGCCAAGCACCGGAGAGGGGACAAGATGCTTTCCTGGGATGGGGCCGTGGCCAGTCAACTCCCCTGGGCTGGTAGGCAGCCAAGCCACCCAGATAAGGGCTGTCACTCAGCGAGACTCATAGATACCTGCTCTGTGCAGACAGCCCTGGCGACTGGAGCTGGCGAGACTAGTGTCAGGTTCAAGCCAAACGCCCACCTGGGGCCTCAGCGCTGGGAGGGGCCTGGAAAGTTACTAAACCCAATGCCAACAGGGTTGGGTCTCCCTCCAGAGGCGGCTGAGCCCCCGTCCACTCTAAGGGCAAAACACTCTCAGAGACAAATTGGCAGAGTTCTTAGACAGAAGGACACAAAAAGCACTGACTCAGGGAAACCAGACCCTCTCTGGAGGGGCTAAGCCTTTTAAGGCATGACTGGAACATTCCTGGGCGGGGCATTTCACCAAAATCCAAACAACTTCGCAGTTCATCTCTGTCCAAAACACATCTCCCTGTGAGAAGCCCAGCCATTGCCACCACCTCTGGGCTGGCCACACCCAAAGGCTCTTCCAGAAGCTGCTGTCTTTGCCTTGGCCACGTGGACCGCACCTTGGTTTATCTCAGTTTCTTCCCCGTCCTGATCCCCTCCACACACACCCACTCTCCTCTTCACACTGCCTCTGCTTTGGGTGCTGCCTTCCTAAGCAATCTGTACCCCAGGCCATCTCTAGTGGTGCCCCCAGTCCAAGTCAGTCTTGCATATGGTCAAACCAGGAGCTGAAGCGTCCACCAGCTCAGAGAACTAGCTTTGGAATCAGAGACCTAAAATCCTGTTTCTTCCATTTTCCGCCATGCAGACGAGCTGGCCCGCCCGATCCATGACCGGGTACTTTCATGTATTTTCATTTCCTGGTAGCAAGGCAGCAGATCCAAGGACTGCATCCTGCCATCCCTACCCCTGCCACCCCACATGTAGGGGGAAATTGGGAAGAAATTGACAAAAAACCCAAAACTAGGAAAACGGCTTTTGAAGATCTGGTTTATAAATTAGAAATCTAGGGAAAATGAAAGTAACCTGATTGGACATTTGTACAAAACCCTTCATAAATCCCCTGAAACCTGATTGGACAATTGGACTCAAAGCTGATTGGATCAGGCCATTCCGGGGGAGCTATATAAGGATCTGCACTGCAGCAGCTCTCTCTCTCCATCTGACCACTGATGAAGCAAGAACTCTCTCTCTCCTGGACCACCGAAGAAGATAGAACTCTCTCTCCACAACCATTAAGACAAGGACAACTAGATGGCACTCTCAAGGAATGATAGACAACAGGCAAGCTGAGGAAAGCCTGTTGGACCCAGCACTAAGAGGCCAAAGCTGAGGACAGTCTCCGGTCCCAGCACCAGAAGGGGAAGAGCTGTGGTTGCCCTCCAAGGCAGCACAGAGCTGCAGCACCTAGGCCGCTAGCACTTGTAAGCTGTACAGTTTGGGTTCCTCCCCACCCTTCTAAGGGCTGGGAGACAATAAAGAGCTGTGTTTGTCCCCACAAGGCAAAAGCGCACAAGGCTTTTTCCTTTCTCCTGTCTCCACCAGCATTCCCGAGGGCCACAGGCGTCTGCACCCCTCACCCAAAGGTCCTGAATGAGTTGTGTTTAGTATCTGTGTGCATGGCGGTGTCTCCCATCTGAACATCGGGGCTGGACTGGGAGGTGCACACCCCATACCCACACACCTCACAAATACCAAAGAAAGGCACTGCACCAGAATTTTATTCCCAGGGGCAAGGTATAGCCAAGGTCTCCCTCCCTTCTTCTAGACAGCTGGCCCCTATACTTAGAGCACCAGGCAAGTGAGCCTAAGACGTTTATTTCCCTGGGCAAAGCTACCCTTCCATTACAAAAAGAGAGATCCTGGGTGGGGTCCTTCTACTAGAACTTGACCCCGTGGTGGTCCCCTAGTCTAACACTGACTCACTACAAGATGCAAAGGGAACTGGGGACCCGTGCATACATGCAGGACTTTGAATACTTGTTAGGTGCCATTGAGTTGGGTCTGACTCACAGCAAGCCTATGTGCAACAGAATGAAACACTCTCCAACCCTGTGTCATGCCCAGCACTACGTCAGTGCTTCTCTGCTATTTATAGGGTTTTCAATAACTAATTGTTTGGGAGATTGTTTTGGGAGTGGGCTGCCAGGTTCTTCTCCCATTTTGGGGGGTACTAGGGATCAAACCCAGGGCCTCAGATAGCACTGGGCAGTACTCTACCAACTGAGCTAAACCCCACCCATTTTGAATACTTCCTAGAAATAAAAAATGCAAAATATCCCAATGATATTTTGATATTGATAGAATGTAGTAAGAACGGTATTTAGGATCATTTGGTTAAATTAAACATATTAAAAATTAATTCCACCAGTTCATTTTATGTGTTTAAACGAAGCTACTTGGGATAGTCTAAATAATGCCATCCACACACATCAATTTCCTAATTCCTGGCACCTGAGAACATCATCTTACATTGCCAATGGGCCAGTAGTTCTTTATATGGAAAAAGTTGAGATTGTCTATTAAGCCTAGTGTTAGGACCTCAGTGGTGCTTAGTGACTAGACGTGGCCTTGAGTTGTCTTCTGCTGGAAAAGGACAGTGTACATTTGCTGTTGTAACTGGAAATGGTTGGGCCTTGTTAGGGAGAAGCATCTTTGAAAAACTGTACACATGAGGTGACATGTCTATACCTAGCCAGCCGAGAGCCAGGGTGCCATATGACATACCTGTTGAGTTGTCTGCCTAGCTACTCCCCTCTGGTGTGCCCACTGGTCATTGTGGGCAACGTGACCACATTCCCTGACTCATCTGACTGAACCAGGGTGGGCACCTGACCTAAGAGCCACTCAGAGACGCTTTTGTTGAAATATAGACCTGACAGCCAAAGGAAACTAGTAATAGCTAAGGTCAGAAGCTGTGGGATGGGCACTTGCCCAGAGTCTGGTCCAGAAATGCAGAAGATGACAGGAAAGAGAGGGAGAGAAAGAAAGAGAGAGAGAGAGAGGAGAGAGGGAGGAATTACAGAGAGCCCTAACAATAAGTCAATCCCTGTTCCCTGAGGCCCCTTTGCCTTGGACTTGGGTTCCATGGGACACATCTATATCTTCATAATAAGCACTTCTTTCCTGCTTAGGCTGGTGTATTAGTCTGTTTTCTGTTTCTGTAATGAAACGCGTGAGTCTGAGTGGCCTATGTGAAAAGAGGTTTGAGTTCACAGTTCTAGTCCAAGATTGAGGGTTGGTGATGGCTGTCTTGCTGGCCAGTTCCCAAGATGATACAGGGGACTGCACAGCAAGCACGTGTGTATCTCTCCTGGCCTCCTCCTCCTCCTCCTCTTCCTTCTTCTTGTGAGATAGTGTCTCGCTGTGTAGCCCAGGCTGGCCTCAAACTCATATCAATCCTCCTGCTTCACCCTCCCAATGCAGGGATTCCAGGTGTGCACCACCACACCCAGTTTACAGGATAAGGATTTCCATGGGAAATTTTTTTCCCCGTTCTGGGATAGAACCCAGAGACTTGAGCATGCTAGGCAAGCACCCAACCCATTGAGCTATTTCTCCAATCTGTTGCTCTTCTTATAAAGCGGCCAGGAGCTGGGTGCCATGGCGCATGCCTGAGGCAGTGAGATCTCAAGTTCGAGGCCAGAGGCAGCCTGTACAGTTTAGCAAGACCGTGTCTCCAAATTAAAAATAAAAATAATAAAGAGGCTGAAGGTGCAGCTTGGTGATAGAGCATTGTGTAGTATGAGCAAGGCTCTGTGTTCAAGCCCCAGTAATAGGAAGAAAAAAACCACCAGGATTCACACAGAGGCTCCACCCTAGTGACCTTGGTAACCTTACAAAGACCCCACCTCTAAACACCAGATTTGGATTCAGCTTCCACCTTCTTAATTCCTCATGATGGAAATTTAACTCCAACATGAGTTTCAGAGGGGACAAACCATATTCAAACTATTGTTGTTAGGTGCTGTCAAGTATCGGTATTGGATTCACAGCGACCCTACCTACAACAGGGGAAACACTATTGTCAGTGCTTCTCTGCTGTTCATAGGGTTTTCAATGGCCGGTTGTTTTTTGGGAGTGGGTGGCCAGGTCCGTCTCCCAAGCCTACAGTATCTGGTGTTCCCAGGCGGTCTCCCATCCAAGTACCAACCAGGCCCAACCCTGCTTAGCTTCTGAGATCTGATCTGACAGGATTGGATGCCACAAAGCTACAGCTGCAGGCTCTTCAAACTTAGCAGCTGATTTTTCTTATGTGCTAACAAAAGAACCGAGAAAGAAACCTTCCTGTGGGTTAGTTGGGAGAAACAAGTGTAATTGAAATCAAGAGTGCACTGCAAACAATGAGGCAGCCTGGAGAGGCTGGCTGTGCAGTCACTGTCAAGGCAGCCCCATCTCTGCTCTAGCTGATGCCCTTGACTCCTGAGATCTGGGGAAACCCTAACTTTCCACTGCCTCTTCCCCCATACCTGTGACTCAGGCCCTAGCCCTGAGCTATCCATCACTTCCCTTATTTATGAGCAGTAGCCTGCACAGCTATTCTTTCTCAAGGCACGCTTTCTTTTCCTGTGTCTTTTAAAACCGATGCACAGGATATACTGTTGGACCTAATCACCTCTGAAATTCTTTGAGGTTGAGCTGAGAGTGTAGCTCAGCTCTCAGCTACACTCTCAGCTGCAGCACATGCTTAGCAAGCACAGGCCCCTGGGAAAGTAAGTCATAGAAAATAAAACTCCTTGAAGCCTTGCTATTTTGTGATTCTGAACGCCTTTTATCTTCCAGTCTACTGAGCATTCTCCAAATAATTCCAACCTCGACCTATTCCGGAATCTGTGAAATATATCCTTCATTTGTCAGCAACGTAAAGCATGGCTTCCCTTGCAAAGTAATCCCAGTCACGAGGCAATATAACTTAGTGCTGGGATCTAAGCTCACTGTTTCTCGAGGTCCTCATCTATAGAATGCAGGTGAGAATAAATAATCCCTACCTCCACAAACTGTGAGGACTGCAGGTAATTGTGCATGGGAATGTGCACAGAACTTTTCCTGGGACTCAGAAAATAATTCATGAGTTGCGAACAAGGATAAAATGGGCAGTGCGCAGGTGTACCCTCCAACCTCTTCCCTATACTCACTTATCTTTCACTAGTTGTTAGGTGCCATCGAGTCCTGTCCGACTCATAGCGACCCTCATAGGGTTTCCAATGGCAGATTGTTTCGGTATTGCCTTGGGAGTGGGTTGCCACATCCTTCTCCCATGTTTGTGGTGCTGGGAATCAAACTCAGGACCTCAGAGACTGCAGAGCGGCGCTCTACCAACTGAGCTAAATCCCAGCCCAAAGAATGTTGTTGTTGTTAGGTGCCATTGAATCAGTATCGGACTCATAGTGACCCTCATAGGGTTTTCAATGGCTGACTGTTTTTCGGTATTGCCTTGAGAGTGGATTACCAGGTCCTTCTCCCATTTGGCGGTGCTGGGAATTGAACTCAGGACCTCAGAGACTGCAGCGCAGCGCTCTACCAACTGAGCTAAATCCCAGCCCTTCACTAGTTACTTCTCTGCTAACTATATGGTTCCATGGCCTTACCCCCTGGCACCTTCACTGAGCTCTGGACTCACTTTCCAGGCTCCCTTTTCTCTCCAGCCCACCAGTATTTGGTTCTTGCTGTGACACCCTTCCCCTTCAATGGCTGCACAGTTTTCTTCAAGGTCCTTTCCATAGAACTCACTCTCCAGAGCTCGGCCATGGGCTTCGTGGAATTATCTGCCTTTTAAGATATTGCCCCTGCTTGCCTCCTCAGCTGTGGATGCCACCAGCCCCTCTGGTCTCTCCTGGCTTCTCTTCAAATCCTCTGATAAGAGCTGAACGGCGTTAGTTTGGTTCCTGTCAAGTCCAGCTTCCATGGAGAGGTTATCATTTTCCTTGTTCTGAGTTACTGTCTGAAATAGTTATTTGCATTTAGAATACTGTATATCGTACCCCCTGAATTAGTCAGCTGCCATCAGTGTAGAAGAAAAAGCCCACCCAAATAAACCTATGGAGGAAGAGGCTTATTGGGAGCTCACAGATAGAGAATCCACAATGGCAGCAGGGCAGGCATGGTGGAGGCATCAGCAGGGCCTGTGTTAGATGACCTCACGGCATGGCAGACCAGGAACAGAGAAAGACTCGAGCCCAGGGTCTGGGGGTAAAAGCTTTAAAGGCCCGCCCACCCCCAGCGACATCGTTTCCACAATATAAGACCTGCCTCCCAAAGTTCCATGACCTCCGCAGACAGCACCCCCTGCTGTGGATCAGCCATTAAAGCACATGAGCTTTGGGGGACGCTTTGTACTCCTACCATGACACCCCCATCTGCAGTTTTGCTTTCCATGGTTTCAGCTGCCCATGTCAACCATTGTCTGAAAATATAGCACAGTTCAATAAGATATTTTGAGAGCCAGGTGCGGTGGTGTGTACCTATGATCCCAGCACTCGTGAGGCTGAGGCAGGAGTATTGTGAGTTTGAGGGCAGCCTCGGCTACATAGAGAGATCCTCAACTAAAATCAACAACAACAAAGATATTTTGAGAGAGTGAGACCAGCTTCACATAATTTTTTTATAGTATATTGTTGTAATAATTCTATCTTATCATTAGTTGTCACTTACTATGACTAATTTCTTACTATGCCTAATTTATAAATTAAACTTTATCATAGGTACGTATGTATGCATGTCTGTGTGGGCTGGGGCTTAGCTCAGTTGGTAGAGTGCTGCTCCATATTCTCTGAGGACCTGGGTCCATCCCCAGCACGCAAAATTGACAGAAGGACGTGGCGATCCACTCCCTAAGCAATTCCTAAATAATCAGCCATTGAAAACTATACACAGGGTCTCTATGAGTCAGACCTCACTAGACTGTACCTAACAACAACAACAAGTGTATGTGAAGGAAAAATCATAATATATATAGGGCTTGGTGGCGCTGTGTGAGGTTTCTGGTATCCGCTGGAGCTCTTGAAACATCCTATGTAGCTAACAGATGACGACTATATGCATTGTCGGAGGTTCTCCCTACAAACTGCATCACAATGTCATGGAGCGCTTGTGAAAATGCAGCTCCCCAGAACCCACTCCTTCTAGAGGTGGAATCACGATCTCTAGGTGAGGTGTAGGACTTAGCTCAGTTGGTAGAGTGCTGCGCTGCACTCTCTGAGGTCCCGAGTTCAATTCCCAGCACCACCAGAATGAGAAAAAGGCCTGGCAATCCACTTCCAAGGCAATCCACTTCCAAGGCAATCCCGAAACAGTCAGCCATTGAAAACCCTATGAGGGTCGCTATGAGTTGGATACCGACTCGACGGCACCTAACAATAACAACAACAGGTGAGGTGTGAGACTGTATTTTTTTTTTTTTTTTTTAGCAGCACTGGAGGTTGAACCCAGGTCCTCACCCCTGCATGATCTGCAAGTGCTGGACCACTGAGCTGCATCCCCAGCCCATCTTTTACTTTTGAGACAGGATCTCGATAAATTACGCAGACTGCCTCTGGTCTCGAACTTGCAATCCTCCTGCCTCTGCCTCCCGAGCTGCTGGGATTACAGGCGTGCACCACCCCACCCGGCTCTGAGACTGTATTTTAAGCACAGTAAGTTTAAGAAGCCCTGACGTGGCAACATCTTTTAAGTCATGAGTATCAGGGTTGGAATACCAGCTTTGCTGCTTTATTAATTGTGAGGCCTGAGACCATTTGCTTAACCTTTGCTGCTTATACACGCACACACAGAGGAATAGTACCAAGTCACAGGAATTATTTTGAGGGTTAAATGAGATTATGAGGCTGTATCTTGTGACCTTGCTAAGTACACATACTAGTTCTGGCCTCGCTCTTGTAGAGTCTTTGGGCTTCTCTGTGTACATATGACCACATCATCTGTGAATAAAGGACTTAGATGTCTTGTTCTGCTTTGCATTTGTTTTTGATGTTGTCATTGTTTTCATATAAGGTCTTACTACATAGCTCAGGCTGGCCTTAAACTCACAATCCTCCTACGTCAGCCTCCTGAGTGCTGAGATTAAAGGGCATGCACCTGGCCTAAGAATTCCTTTTTCTTTCCAATGTGTGTGACATTTGCTTCTTTTATGTGTTGGGTTGCATTGGTTAGGACACCCCCCCCCCAATATTGAATAGGAGTGGCCAGAGAGTACATCTTGCTCTGTTCCCCATCTTAGGGGGCATCATGTTTTTTTGGTTCAGTACTGTAAGAAACCCAACATCTTATACCATGCCTGGCGTATAGTAGGCAAGAAAAACAGGTTGATGAATAAATTAAAACAAAGTTAATGGATCCATACAGCGTTAGAAAAAAACATTGATTTCATTAACACCTTGTCCAACTAATTAATCTATTTACTCGCAAGTTGTTGTTGTTAGGTGCTGTCGAGTCGCCTGTAATTAAGTTGGGAATACTACATTGAGATCAGGCACATTTTCAAATGTAAAAATTCTCTGGTGGAATTTAGGAATTTAGAGATAAGCTGTGTGATGTGCAGGCAATATTGTACTCCTTGTCTGATCTCTATTCTAACCAAATTTGTTGTTGTTGTTAGGTGCCAGGGATTCGGTATCTGACTCATAGCAACCCTATGTACAAAAGGTGAAACACTATTGTCAGTGCTTCTCTGGTTTTCAATGGCTGATTGTTTTGGGGAGTGGGTTGCTGGGTCCTTCTCCCAAGCATGCAGCACCTGGTGTTCCCAGACGGTCTCCCATCCAAGCACTAACCAGGGCCAACCCTGCTTAGCTTCTGAGATCTCATGGGATTGGATGCCACAGGGCTACAATTGAAGGCTTCTAACCAAATTAGTAATCCAAAAAAGGGAAAACAGATCTGACTGAAATGCAGTGACAATTCAAAAAATCCTTGCTTGTCTTCTATGGGACAAAGTCTGGGAGCAGAAGCAGCCCCAGCCAGTATTGACTGTGTGATGCAAAAGATAACACTTATCGTCCAGAAAGTAAATACAAAGTATAAAAAACAAAAAATAAAAACAAAACAAAACAAAAGAGCCCTTTATGGACAACTTAATTCAATTTTTTTTTTCAGTACTGGGGGTTGAACCCAGGGCCTCGCACCTGCATGCTCTGCAAGTGCTGGACCACTGAGCTGCACCCCCAGCCCATTTTTTAATTTTTTGAGACAGGGTCTCACTAAGTTTCTCAGGCTGCCTCTGGTCTCAAAACTTGCAATCCTCCTGCCTCCACCTCCTGAGCCGCTGGAATTACAGGCGTGCGCCACTGCGCCCGGCATAAATATTTTTTCACGTCTATTGTCTTAGGTGTGGAGGTAAGAAGCAGGAGCGGATTAAAGGAGACATAATAATGCCAGATATTCGCTAATTTTATTCATACCCTTTCAACAGATTTAGAGGGATACCAAATCAGATACAGGTTAGAACAACATGCACATTGGATTTGTGGTAGAGAGCTGGGTCGAGGGCTCTCCACTGCAAACCCAATTTGCACTCCGCTCTAATCAGTATCTGACTTTGCAGGCCTCTTAGAGCGTGGAAAGGGTGTGGATTAGATTCAAGAATATATGGTAGGTTTTTCATTTCTCTTTTCCTTTATTTATTTTCTTTCTTTCTTTCTTTTTTTTTTCCTGGTACTAGGGGATTGAACCCAGGGCCTTATGCATGCTAGGCAAATGCTCTACTATTGAACTGCACTTCTGGTGCCTTTAAAAAGATTTTTTTTTTTTTTTTTTTTTGAGACAAGTTCTCACTAAATCGCACAGGCTGCCCCTTACCTCCAACTCATGGTCCACCAGACACAGCCTCCCAGGTCACTAGAATTACATAGCACCTGGCTGTAATAGTATTCTAAATATGTCTCACCCCAGGAAATGTAATGTTTTACAGTAGATATCAGACTTACACCCTAGAAATAGAAACTAGTGCAGCCTTTACTCTTTCTACCAAAATATAAAATGGAAATGATCAAAGAGAGCGACAGTTGCACAGGAAATCTCTATGACAAACATTGTACTTCAAAAGAGGTTTTTAAAAAAATAGACCGTGGATAAGTAGCAGGTATTATAACTTAAGTTTTATTAAATATTTTTAATTACAGGCATTTGATATGGCTGTAATCATTTAACTAAAACAAGCAGAAATGAAAGAAAGAGAGAAAACAGAAGAATGAAAAGTAGTTACATTTTGCTCTCTCAGTTACAATCTCTCTATTCCATTCTGTTCATGAAGAATTACCAGCACAAAGGTTTGCAGAGCCAGGGGAGTTACATACACTCTTATCTTTTATGTTTTACCAAATGAGCAAATCATGAACTACTCACCTAAGAAAAAGTACTTTACTTTCAAAACCTGGAAAATCAGTTGATGGTGAGGATGTCATCTTTGAGTGGCTTGGACAAAATCCATCCCAAAACTTACTTTTGTTTTTTAGGCCACTTTTTAGAGGTAGGAGTGAGTTAATAGTTACCAAATACACAATGCCATCAGATTATGTAGTTGACCTGGCAACAGGCTCTCTGAATGTTTTATTGTCCAGCAATTATAGAGACATAAAAATCTATAAAAGTATATAAAGCATATCTCTAAGCTTTGGCTGAAGCTGTCTTGAATCTTTTCCTCTTTTTGGAATAAAAGGGGAACAAAGAAAAAAACTTGTATGATCTTATTGTTTTGGTCGGCTATTCACAATTTTTTCTTTTGATTTCATTTTACTTTTTCACAATGTAAAACGTGCTTTCCAAAGCCAAAATCAGATAATAAGGTACATTCGGAGAAGTTTGTCTTCCACTCCTATTCCACCCTGTTCTCTTCCTCATAAACATTTAATTAATTTTGGGCTTCTCCTTCCAGTATGTCTTTTTGCAAATAAAAGCAAATTCACAAACACATACACACATCCATGTTCATATTTCTCTCCCATTTTGCCCTCAAAATAGCATATGATTGTATAGTTCGGTACCTTGCTTTTTCATTTAACAAGATATTCTGCAGATCCCCGCTCACAGTTTATAGAAATCATCCCCAATCCTTTTTAAAGCACAAGTTTGAAGCATCTCAGTGGTCCCTTTAAAATATCATTAAGTCATTAAAAGTGAGAACTGAGCTGGGTGTGGTGGTGCATGCCTTAATCCCAACACTCGGGAGGCTAAAGCAGGAGGATGGTGAGTTCAAGGTCAGCCTGCATTAATAGTGCGTTCTGCCCCATGTGGTGGTGCACACCTGTCATCCCAGTGACTCGGGAGGCAGAGGCAGGAGGATTGAAAGTTCGAGATCAGAGGCAGTCTGCGTAATTTAGCAAAACCCTGTCTCAAAAAGTAAAAATAAATAAATAAATAAATAAATTAAATTAAATTAAAATGGGCTGAGGGTGCAGGTCAGTGGTCCGGCACTTGCAGAGCATGTAAGCATGAGGCCTTGGGTTCAACCCCGAGTACTGCAAAAAAATAAATAAATAAATAAAATAAAAAATAAGAAACAGTACGTTCTAGGCCAGCTTGGGCCACCCAGTGAGACTCTGTCTCAAAACATAAAAACAAAAACAAAAACAAACAAAAAGAAATAAATTAAATGGCAACTATAACTCAGCAGGATTTAGCTACTTCTAGCTTATCTATTGCCTGCAGTGGTAGCCCTGTGGCATCTGATCCCGTCAGATCTCAGAAGCTAAGCAGGGTCAGGCCTGGTTAGTACCTGGATGGGAGACCGCCAGGGAACACCAGAAGCTGTAGGCTTGGGAGAAGGACCTGGCAACCCCCTCCCAAAAATCAATCTGCCATTGAAAACCCTATGAACAGCAGAGAAGCACTGACAATAGTGTTTCCCCTGTTGAACAGAGGGTCTCTATGAGTCGGATACTGACTCGACGGCACCTAACAACAACAACAACAACAAGCTTATCCATTACAAATTCCAATCTGGGGATAATTTACCATGCCACTAAACTCCTGCCTTGAACTACTGGGACGTGCTGGGAGTACACACATTGATTTTGATCAATCACCCAGGCAAATGGTGACCAGGCTTTGAGCGAGAATAACCCAGAGATGACACAAGTAAAATTTACAAGTGGAGAGAAGGAAATGGCTTCTCCTTTTGTTCTCTGGACAGTAAGAGCTGGACAGAAATCACCACTTCATCAATAAGCTAACGTTCATATGAACACAATTAAATAGGTTACAATTGGAGACTTCCTCCTCATCACGTCCCTAATGCATCACACAGCAAAAGGGCACCAACGCTCACATGTAGAACTATAAGGCTTGAATTTATATCTGGTTTACTGTGGGGAGGAGGGGCTTATGACTCATTTGGAAACCAGACACCAGTCTCTGGGACTAGGCCTTCCATCAAAATTACCTGTCAAATAATCTGGTTACATTAAATACATGATATAGGATAATAGGGGCTGGGATTCAACTCAGTTGGTAGAGTGCTGCTCTGTAGTCTCTGAGGTCCTGAGTTTGATTCCCAGCATCGAAAAAGTGGGAGAAGGATGTGGCAACCTACTCCCAAGGCAATCCCGAAACAGTCAGCCATTGAAAACCCCATGAGTCGGATAGGACTTGACGGCACCTAACAACAACATAGGATAATGGCGTGTGACCCAAATAGGTAACCCCACAGGGTGAAGCTTACACAAATATGCATGGCATCTGCTTCCAAACTATGTTTACGGCTACCATGCCAGTCTGATGTCACTGGGCCCAGAGAGTCAACAGGTCTGGGTTACAGAGTTCCAGAACTGGATAATCTTAAACAAGATAGTTTATTCTGACTTTTGCAGCACATGTTCCTTGGGAGAAATGTGAACATATTCAGTAAAGATTAACTCAGGAAAAAAAAAAAAAAGGTAAGTCAGACATGTATATAACATTTACTCTTTCTTCCTGCATTAGCTTCTTCAAAAAATTGGAATTAGCCAGGCATGGTGGTGCATATCTGTAATCCCAGCTACTTGGAGGCCGAGGCAGGAGGATCACAAGGCCAGCCTGTTAAATTTAGGGAGAACCCCATTTAAAAATAAAAAGGGCTGGGAGGCAGCTCAGTGGTATAGTGCTTGCCTACCGTGTGAGACCCTAATTTGAATCCATGGTACCCCTTGGAAAAAACTGGAATTAAAAGTTTTAGGCACTAAACTGATATTGCTGGTCATTTATGAAACTGCTGTGCAAAAACTAACTTTTCCCATGCTCCAAAATCAGTGTTATTTTGCTCTTCCAATGTTTTATAAATATGGTCTAAAACTTTTTGTTGTGTTGGTTTTCTTAAGACGCGGACTTGCTATATGATCCAGGCCGTCCTCAAACTCAACCAGAAATCCTTCTGCCTCAGACATTCCAGTGTTGGGATTACCACCACACCCAGCTTCTTTTTCTTATTTAAACTTATGTATCCTCATTATATTAAACACAGAAAAGTATAAGAGGAAAATAATAATTGCCCATTTTCATACCACACAGCTATAACTAAGTACTATTAATAGCTGAGTATATTTTCTTCTAGTATTTTTTTCCTAGATCTCTAGATATTACTAATGTGGTAGAGTCTGTAAATCTTATAATGATCTTTGGCCAAAGGCAACCAAATGTGACTTTGTAAATAGAAGATAAAGCTGTACCTTACAAAAGACAACACCCTCTGAATCTAATTTACATAACTTTAGCATCTCTTGACTTCTGGGTAATTTAGAAAACTTCCTACTTGTTATCCTCATTTATTTTCTAGAGTTATCTTTTTAAGCAACTACTACGTTTAACAAGAATGGGCTGGGATTTAGCTCAGTTGGTAGAGCGCTGCGCTGCAGTCTCTGAGGTCCCGAGTTCAATTCCCAGCACCACAAACATGGGAGAAGGACCTGGCAATCCACTCCCAAGGCAATCCCGAAACAGTCAGCCATTGAAAACCCTATGAGGGTCGCTAAGAGTCGGATACCAACTCGATGGCACCTAACAACAACAATAACGTTTAACAAGAGGGGAGATGTAAGACAGGTGTGGTGGCACATGCCTGTAATCCCAGCACTTGGGAGGCTGAGGCAGGACAATCAACCTGAGCTTGAAGTGAACCTGAGCTGCATAGGAAGTTCCAGGCCAGGCCAGGCTACAAAGTGAGACCCTGTCTCAAAAAACCAACCAAACAAAAAAAAACCAAAAGGGGGAGGGAGATGAGCAAGATCTCCCTTTCAAATGTGTTATCTGGTTGGTACTTTTTAATGGGAAAAGGTGATCAAACATCCCATTGACTTCCTTTTTGCTATCTTGTTATTGAAATTCATTTGTTGTTGTTGTTAGGTGCCATCGAGTAGCAACACCGCAGCATTCTACCAACTGAGCTAAATCCCAGCCCATTGAAATTCATAGCACTTTAAAATCTAAAAAGTGTCCTCTGCCTTAAACAAGGATACTACTAAATCACTCATGAAAAATATAGAATACTCACACAAGGATGATGACCTTTGATTGATTCACTAGAATTTTCTTACCATTCCCCTTAAGACACAGTGTATTTGCATGACCAGCAGCAGAGAAGTGGCTGCTGTGTGTCCAGAGACCAGCAAAAGCAAACCGGCCTCGTTGAGGATCGATGCAGGACCTCATCAATCCACGTTCTAGACAAAGGTCAGTGTAATTAGATAGCTCTAAGTGAAATGAGCCCATGAAAACCTAGACTAACAGAAAGGATAAACCACGAGGCCATATTTGCTCTTTCTCAGAGAACTTCCCAGAGGTTTCCCAGTTCCCCTTTTGTATACTTAGAGCAACTCCATGGAAACACACCTTTTAGGAACTTGCCTCTGAGAGTCCTGTACACAAGAACTTCCTGCTTTGCTGGAATCTTTTAAATGTTCCTGTGTGGTGGATTTAACACAATAAACAAATTACCAAAGCTTAATTTTAATTATAGCTGATGTAATTTGGGGTTACATGGAAGTGCAAGGTAAATTAGCTTCCCATTTCTCAAGGCCTTGTTTAGACAGTGCAGGATTTTAAGTTATTTTTTTATGGGCATCGACGGTGGGAACATTTAGTATTTTCAATATAGCTGGGAAACACTGCATTCAAGACATTGCAGTTTCAAGCTCACTATTAACATAAGCACCTACAGCCTTGCCTCCCTCACATCCGATCCCCTCAGATCTCAGAAGGGAGCCAGGGTTGGGCTTGAGTAGTACTTGTCTGGGAGACCTCCTGGGAACACCAGGTGCTGTAGGCTTGGGAGAAGGACCTGGCAGCCCACTGCCCCCACCAAAAAAAAAAAAAAAAAAAAAAAATCAATCAGTCATTGAAAACCCTACGAATAGCAGAGAAGTGCCAGACATGGCACAATGTCAGGTAGTCTTTTGTTCTGTTGTACATAGGGTCACTATGAGTCAGACCTGACCACTCAAGGGCACCTAACTTTAACATAAGCATTACAAAGTTGAAAGTGAGGGAACAGGTTTACTCCTAAGCACACATACACATAAAATACCTCATTACTTTCAATAATAAAGTACTTCAATTCATTATGCTTATTTAAAAAGATGTGTACAGAGGATTCAAAATAATAATAGTAGGACAGGCTATATAATTTGCCCAGTCCAGTACAAATGAAAACGCAGGGCATCTTGTTCACAAAGAATTTCAAGAGGCCATGAGCAGAGTGTTAAACCAAGCACAGGGCTGGTTAAGAGCCAGGCCCTGTGTGATTGCACAGGTTGCCTGCCCTTTAAGCCAGGGCTGCAATGAAGTCCTTTTCATCCAACGCATTGCAACCCAATTGTCACATAGTGCAGGATGGATGCTGGCTTTGTCATACTGCTGAATTTTAGGTAAACCTTTCAGCACAGCACTAATTACCTGGAAATCACTGGGGACACAGTATTATTTTTTAAAAAATCCAAATTTTTCCTCTCTTTATTTTAATGTTTGTTGTTGCTTGTTGTTGTTAGGTGTCATCGAGTCCAGTCTGACTCATAGTGACCCTACTTACAACAGAACGAAACCCTCCCCGATACTGTGCCATGCCCAGCACTGTGTCAGTGCTTCTCTGCTATTCATGGGGTTTTCAAGCAGCTGATTATTTGTTTGTTTGTTTTAGGGGGAGTGGGCTGCCAGGTCCTTTCCCCGTTTTTGTGGGGCTGAGGATCGAACGCAGGGCCTCAGAGCACGCAGAGCAAGCAAGCTACTCCCTGAGCTAAACCACCACATTCATCTGTATTTTAAAGGCAGGCTTTACGAGTTGGCATTTAAAACACACACACACACACACACACACACACACACACACACACGCACACAGTTGTACACTGTCAGCAAACTGCAGGAGACAGGTCTGACCCCCACCGAACCCTAGGCTGGGAGCCTCCTGGGACGGGTCCCTGCTCCCCTCTGTGTTTCCCCCTAGGACCCGACCGCAGGGGGCACCGTCGCCCCTGGGAACCCCGAGAGATGCTCCCTTCCCCGCGCCCTGTCCTCGCCCTCTCGCCCCCCTCCGCGGCGCCTCCTTTTCTCCCCCGCCACTCGTTCCCCCAACCGAGCTCCCCGCACCTCCCCGCTGGCCTGGAGGCCCACGGCCGACAGCCGGGGCTGGCAGCGGGTGTGTGGGGTCCTTCCCCGCCCCGCTCCGAGCCTGCTCCCGGATCCCAACTCGCTCCACGCCGCCCCGCCCGGGCTCCCAAGCCTACCCTGCGCCGGGGCCCTGCGGGGGCAGCGCGGGGACAGCAGAGCCCGAGCGCGCGGCCTCGCGGTGGCCTGCGCCCCACCTCCGCCTGGGGCGGACGCGCCCCGCCGCCTCCCCGCGCGGCGCTGCGCCCCGGCCCCGGCTCCCCGCGCGCTGGCGCCGCGCCCCGGCTGGGCAGAGGCTGCGCGCCCAGGGCCCCCGCGCGCCCCCCGGCTCTGCGGGGCGGGGCGGCGCGGCGGAGGCGGCCGGGCGGAGGCGGCGCCCGTCCCCCCCGGGTCCCCGGCGGTGTCCGCGCCCCGCGCCCGCCCCTGATTTCCTCCGCGCGGCGGCGGCGGCGGCGGCGCCTCGTGCGCGCGGTTATTTATTTATTTCCGGGCCCCCGGCGCTTATAATGGAGCCGCTGTCAGCGGAGCCTCCCGCCGCCGTCCCTCCTCTGCTCGCGCCTGGCGGGGCTCTGCTGTGTGGGAGGGCAGCGGGGATGGACCTGCGCTCGCCGATCGCCTGCTAGAGCAGCCGCGCTCCAGAGGCGCCGCCGCCGCCGCCGCCAGGAGGAGCCGCCGCCGCCGCCGCCGCCGCCCGAGGCCCCGCGCACGCGGCCTCCGCTCGCCCCGCGCCCCGCTCGCCCCGCACAGCCCCTTCGCGGCGGCAGATGTGCGTGGGGTCAGCCCACGGCGAGGACTATGGTGAAATTCCCGGCGCTCACGCACTACTGGCCCCTGATCCGCTTCCTGGTGCCCCTGGGCATCACCAACATAGCCATCGACTTTGGGGAGCAGGTAAGCCCCGGCCGCGCCCCCCGCCCGGCCCGGGCAGCGCTGCCCCGCAGCCGGCGCCGGGCACCCCGCGCGCCCCCGGCTCCGCCTCGGCCTCAGGACGCCGGGCGGCAGGGGAGGAGGGCAAAGGGGAGTCACCTGCTCCGAGCCCCTTTTCTCATCCTGGAACGTTTAGACGGGGTTTGCAGCTTGTCACGGGTGACTTTTTTTTTTTACCCCCCCGGCACCCCATGCCCTCTCCCCTCCCCCAGATATTCAGGAGACTTTTCCACCTTTCTCTCGAACATGGGAAACGACGGGATGATGGGGAACTTCACCTATAGCAGGGTTTTCAGTGCACGAGAGGAATATTATGTAATTTGTGATTATGTAAACCTCAGGTCCATGACTAAATGTAGTTTCTATCTAGTAGCTTAAGTGCTGGGCTTTCACTTAGGCAAGGTTGGCGGGGATGGTGGGGAGATTTTATCTTATAATGTCGCCAAGTTGATTTCCCAGGTGCTTCTAATTTTCACATTTTCCTTTTGTAACCTATGTAAGAATTAAAGGTGTCTCCACTGTCTTGTTAAGTGGACCATTGGCTTTCTCCACTTTGGGATTTTTTTTTTTTTTCTTTTTCCCCCTCCCCTTTGGAGCAGCAAAGAAGGGGAGCGCGTTTGTGTTTGGTGTTGCTTTCTCCTCTTCATTTCTTTTCCATATTTTCACCATGTGGCGTCATTGCAAATCCAGCGCTGCAGGCTCTCCAGCAGCGGTGTGGGGCATTGGTACCCTGCGCTTTGCCTCTGGGCCCCCCCCCCTTTTTTTTTTTTTTTTGCAGGGCCTCCAGCGCAATGCCATTGCATTCTAAGGCCAGAGAGAGGATTTGGGGATGGGAGCTGCATATTTTCAGAAGTCTGAGGCAGACTTACTTTTTGCAAATTGGTTCATTTCCCCTCATTCCTGTGCTTCGAGGCACTTCTAGTAAAATGCTCTTTTGTTCATTTTGAGTGTCTTGCGAGTTCTAAGCAGATGGACACATGTAAGTTCACCCCCCAAGTGGGCAGGTGTATTACACCTCACTGAGTGAATGGTGATTCATGTGTGAGTAACTTACCAATCCTAAGGTGGAGAGGTTACACGGGAGTGTCTGCTTTACATGCTTTGGAGATGATTGAGAAATGCAAAATTAAAAGTTAAAACATTCATTAGCTTTTAAGTCTCTGGCTTGTCAAGAGCAGAAGGATTGCAAAATCAATGAAAATGTTTCTTAGGTGAGATCTGTTTATGGTACGGACACCAGTTTGTGATTTCTTCAGGAAATGTGGACAGAACTTTGAGAATGGAAATCCTGCTGTCTGCAAGATTCTACCAAAAGTTGAATAAGCTGCCGTATAAAATAATTGCACGCTAACAGTCCCCCAGCTTTTAGCCTGTGTGTGGAGGGGGTGTCAAGAAACCTGAAAGTCCAGCGAGAGACTCCTGATACTCTCCATAAACATTATGTGATGTATGCAGATCACTTTGTTATTATAGCTCAGTACTGTAGATGTTACGGAGTAGTCTAAGAAAAGTAGCCAAACCTATTATCACACCTAAAAAAAAGATAGTCATGACGGTAATTTGAGAGGTTATATAGAGTAGAATCATCTGCCCTTTTTTTGGTGTGTGTAGTATTTAGGGGCTGAACCCGGGGCCTTGTGTGTGCATTGCAAGCTCTCTCCGACTGGGCTGCGCTCCCAGCCCCCCTTTCTATTTTTTATCTTGAGACAGGGTCTTAGTACATTACACAGCCTGCCTCTGGCCTCAAACTTTCCATCCTTCTGCGTGGTCCACCATGCCTGGCCTAGGATAATCTGCTTTTTAACATTAAATATAAGCATCATAGCAAAGAGTAAAGTATATCTCTCATTGCAGAAACTAAAAATGTAGCGCCATATCGGTATGCAAAATGGGTTTTTTTTTTTTTTTTTTGGTAATTTTAGTGTATCTAGAATTATCCTATTGTCTCCATGTTACAGATTCAGAATCTAAAGTATTACTTCCATGCATTCAGTGCCAAGTACTTACTTATAATATCCCAGCACATGTTCTGTCTGAGGGAAGAATGAGAGGTCTCGGCATGGTAAATCATTTGCTTAAGATCATATAAGTAGTAGATGGCAGAGTTGAAGTTCAAGCCCACGCCTGCCTCGGCCCTTCCCATTCTGCTGTCTGCCTCCTTTAGTTAAGCTTGCTCAATGAGATTTGCCCAGGATGCTTGGAAATTTAATAATAAGTTCTAGTTTTTCAGATTCTCAGCCTAAGTCTAAATTTAGTCTTCTCCCTGTTGTTAGGTGCTAGCGAGTAGAGCCCAGCTCATAGCAACCCTGTATACGCCAGAACAAAACACTACCCAACACTGTGCCATGCCCAGCACTACATTTGACAGTGCTTCTCTGCTATTCAGAGGGTTTTCAATGGCTCATTGTTTTAGGAATGGGCTGCTGGGCCCTTCTCCCTAGTCTGTTTTGGTCTGGAAGCTCAGCTGAAACTTGTCCACCATGACTGGCCCTGATGGTATCTGAAATACCAGTGGCATAGCTTTCAGCATCACAGCAATATGCAAGCCCCCACAACACAACAAGCTGACAGACACGTGGGAGAAATTTAGTCTTACCTGTCATGTCTTGAACTTTAAGGTCCCAAGAAGTTCATATAGGGAGTGCTGAAACATAATTAAAATCATATCTTATTTAGTAAGGCTGGTTGAGCCTTTGGTCAAGGGGAGAGAATAAGAAACAACTGATACCTTGTAATAAAATTATTTAGAAGTCAATACTTATCATTGGAACAATACAGATTGCTAAGGAAAGGAGGAGGGTGCTGGGATACATTTTATTTTCTTTTGTTTTATTTTTTATTTAATTTTATTTTCTGTTTTGTTTAGTTTTTCAAGACAGGGCCTTGCTGTGTAGCCCAAGCTGGACTGGAACTCGCTATGTAAGCCAGGCTGGCCTTGAACTTGCTCAGCTCTTCCTGCCTCGGCCTCTCCAGTGCTAAAATTACAGGTGTAGGCCACCCCACCCAGCTTCTGGGATACATTTTAAGTAATTTAATTCTTTCAAAGTATCTTGCAAATGTCCATTTGATCTCATCATGTCTAAAAGAATATTTCTGTTTAAAGCTAAATTTGTTACAAAGCCCCCCATTTTCCTAAAAGCCAGATTCACCAAATTGTATCAAATAAATTAGAGAACCTTTTGGAAAAGTACTTTATGGCACTTAAAATATTCAGGACAACTTTACTGTGAAGACTTTGAAAGAGAAAATGTTATACTTGTTCTCAAGAATAGAAATATGTTCTGCCTGGCAATGGGTAATTTCCTTTAGCCTCACATTTGTTAACATAAGGGTTTTCTTGTTATTGGGTTTTTGTTTGTTTGTTTTATTTTTAAGAGTTTAGACCAGATTGGCCTGGATCCCACTATGTTACCCATGCTAGCCTCGAACTCTCAGTCTTCCTGCCTTACCCTTCCAAGTGCTGGGATTACAGGCCTGTGCCACCACACCCTACAGAGAGATTTGAAGTGGCTTTGAATCCAGGTACTGAATTTCGTAGGCTCCAGTAAGATCACATCCAAACCTGGGGTGTTTATCTGCAAATGAAAAATTTTGCATATGCTTTGTTACAATCATGTGAGTTACATTAACAGGAATGTTAATATGTTTCCTCCTGTTATTCAGATTTAGAAAAGTCTTTTCTAATTTAGGAAGCCCAGAGTTGGGCTTCCAAGTATAAGAGGGTCTCTACATTTGCAAAGTATATGTGAGGGCCTGGGTTCAACCCCTAAGAACTGAAAGAAAAAGAAAGGAGGGGGTCTCTAGTTATTAATATCCTAAACAGTACAGGAAGAGAGAGAGAGAGAGAGAGAGAGAGAGAAGAGAGAGAGAGAGAAACAGAGACAGAGGGAGAGAGAGGCACACCCAGGCAAAATGTTCATAAATGTTTTTCCTATCTGCTGAGTAGAGAAACGCACCATCCTCTCTCCTAAGCAAACACAAGTTTTCCACCACATCAAGAGCTATAGGATTAAAAGAAGAGCTGATGGAGTGTGTGGCACCAGCCCCTACTGGGAAGGGACTCTTCAGGCAGGGTCACTGAGCTGTGCCAGGGACCTCCCCAGGCAGAGCTTGCCTTGAGTAAGGATCAGTGTCTGCGTGTCTGTAAAAACCCATAGGGCTTTAAGATGGAATTGTAAATCCCAGGCAACAATTCTGACTCATTGTAGGAGAGACTTTGCTCCCTCTAATCTAATCTGTAATGGAAGAAATTGCAAAATAATTATTTTTGTGTGATTGTAAAAGTAGCAGACGCTAGTTGTTTAAAGTTTGGTAAGTACCAAAAAATGTAGGAAAAAAAAAAACCCTCTAATTTCACTGTGAAGAAAACCTTTTAACGATTTGTCTATCTCCTGCCACCTTTTTTTGTTTATTTATTTAGTGAGGAAACATGTATGTGTACTGTGTATGTCTGTGTACATGTGTGTGGTATTTCAGAGGACACAGAAACATTTTCCCCAGATCATTTAAAAGTGTTTGGACAAGGGCTGGGGCTGTAGCTGAGCGGGAGAGCACTTGTCTAGCACATTAGAGGCCCTGAGTTCAATCCCCAGCACTGAGGGAAAACAAAGCTTTAAGTACAATGTTAAATGGCAGGATAATATTTGACTATATGAACATGCTGTAACTCTCTTTGCTATATATGTTACTCTATTGTGTAAACACTGAAGTTTCTTTAACTTTAATTTTTATTTATTTTGTCATGTAAAGTTGCAATGAACATCTTTGTGTAATAACTAGCTGGTTGTTGTTAGGTGCCCCACTCATAGTTGTGTCCCACTCATAGCCACCCTTATAGGGTTTTCAATGGCTGATTGTTTCGGGATTGCCTTGGGAGTGGATTGTCATGTCTTTCTCCCATTTTTGTGGTGCTGGGAATCGAACTCCGGGCCTCAGAGACTGCAGAGTCCAACTACTCTAAATCCCAGCCCTCATAATAACTAAAGAATGTACTTTCTCTGACTGCCCCACATACTTATTGCCTATTACAGTTTCTCATTCATACATAGAAAATGAGGACACTTTTTTTTGCAGTCCGTATTTAGTCAAGGGCAGGGTGACCTCCTTAGTCCAGTTGACCTTCACTTCCTTACTGTGCTTCTCAATTCTCTTTAGAAGTCCGTGGACATTTAAAGTACTTGCCTTAACTGGCCTGGAGGCACATACCTGTAATCCTAGCAATTTGGGAGGTGGAGGCAGGAGGATCCCAGGTTCAAGGCCAGAGGCAGCCTGTACAATCTAGTGCAACCACGGTGCAGCTCAGTGGTAGAGCGCCTGCAAAGTATGCAGGAGGCCAGGAGTTCAGCTCCCCAGTACTGTACAGCCAAAACAAAAAGCAAAAAAAAAAAAAAAAAAAAAAAAAAAAAGGACTTCTCTTTATATTCCTTAGGTCAGTAGGTGTTTTGAGTGCCACAAAAGTACAATCCTGTGGTCGGCTGGTTTACTCATTTGTTTACTTATCAAGGCGGTTTGATGACCAGCCTAAACACTACTTTGTCAGAACACTTTCCAAGCGTGTCCTTCATACATAAAGCCAACGCCTACCTCTCATTCTAGCAACAGATCCAATTCCTTCAGAGCCATTTTTAACAGGTGCGCTATAATATCACGTGGGCTGGGATTTAGCTCAGTGGGTAGAGCACTGCGCTGCAGTCTCTGAGGCCCTGAGTTCAATCCCCAGCACTGCAAAACTGGGAGAAGGCCCTAGCAATCCACTCCCAAGGCAATCCCGAAGTACTCAGCCATTGAAAACCCTATGAGGGTCGCTATGAGTCGGATACCAACTCGCTGGCACCCAACAACAACAACAATAATATCACGTATTATATGCAGCATATGATAGATGTGACAAGCACCGCTTGTGAGTTAGTTGTTTGGTTTCCATTTCTTTTCATTTGTCCTTGTTATGGGATGACAGGTCGGGTCATATTGTGGTGGAGAAGGAGAGGTGCTGGAGGGAGAATCGTTGCCTCAGTGTCCTGTGTGAGCTGGAGTAAGTTAAGTTTGCCAAATTCCTGATACACAGTGCCAGGGGGACTTGGAGGATATCTATATTTTTAGAAAGGTAAATAAATCAGTTTTTTTTTTTTTTTTTTTAGTACCTACGGCTCTTAGTCACTATGGAGATGAGCGAAAGAAAACAGTATTTTCTGAGGCATTATCTGGATAGGAGATACCCATGTTAATGGATTTTCTTGATAACTGAAGCTTATCTTTTTAAGTGCCAAACATCGAGCTTTCTTCTTTTTAAAATGAAAACTATGCTTATCGAACATTTAACCTGTATGGCATATTTGTCTGCCTTATGAAATAAATATAGTAGGCAAAACATAGTATCACATTTTTGTGGGTATGTGAATGCCTAGCTTGTGTTGGGCAATCAAGGCTGTCCCCTGACAAGTGACATCTGAAATACTCAACAGAGCTTGACACCAACCCGGGGGACCCCACTTTGCCCAGTCCTGAGCCCTATGTGGGCATTACTCCTGGGGGCTTCTTGAGCCCCTCAAATGTGTGGTAGGAACTTAAAATTTTTTTTTTCAGGTCATGTATCTGTTCTCCTTTTTCTTCCAAACAGTTGGCGACTGTCTGATTTCTCTTCTTGCTGTGTGGTGTCCCCAACTAATCACTTCCATAATAATGGCTAGATGGAACAAAAATAGCCAATGTGTGTTCAGTTCAGTTCTTGCTTTTTGATTTTCTGCTTTGGATCGGGTCTGCATGCATGAAGCTAAAAATGAAGACTGAATAAACTTGAAGGTCTTCTTTGGGAAAGCGTGTATACTTTATGACACTTATTTTCCTTCATTAATTTTGTTTCTGTTCAAAAGAGATTCTAGAGTCAATGTCAGTGATGTGACCTTAGGAGAAGAGAAGGAAGCATTGATACATTTTCCCCACCCCGTGCCCTCAGATGACTTAGGTCCTGGTTAAGAAAATGCACGTGAAAACACCTTTGCAATCAGAGCAGCACAGAGCAGAATGTCTAATTGGACGGCACAGCTTATTATGACCTACACTGAGGTGCTTCGATAATTGCAACTGAGCAGTACGTCTGGCGCCAGCAATGAAGCGGCAAGATGTTTGGACGTAGTTCTTCTGACTGAGGTGTCACAACCCCCTGCCTTTTCTCTCTGTGCTCTTGTCTTGTCCTCAAAGTGTGTAGCTCTGGTCTGCAGAAAGAAAGACGGTGTGACAAGATTACTAGATCAGCAGGCTTCGTATCAGGTTGTATAAACCCAGGTTTTGTTTTTGTTTGTTCGGTTTTGCTATCTCCATGGCTTTCGGATCATTCTGTTCCTAGTCTAATGAGCAAATACTACTCGTGATGCCGAGAGAACAGATGAGCTTGAAATAAATGAGAGGCAACATTTACGAGTCATCCTAGTCAAATAGAAGGCTTCTGGTTTACAACTCTATATGATTGCTTCTTCATACCAGAAGTGTCTGTGAAGTCCATCCTGGGAAGGCAAATAACTTGGTTATTTGTGAGAGCGAAGTGGGTATTCGTCCCTGTAGATAAAGCATTACCTAAAACCAGCCTGTATCCAGGAAATGGCACGAGGCTCTTATGGGCAGGTTGACCAGCTTCGCTTCTAGGTGGGTTTGTACCGTTTTACTTTAAGTTAGCTCACAGGTTCTCACTGTTGTTTAGATTTTTATTGGTTATTTTTTGCTCATTTTGAGATAGGGTCTCGCTGTGCATTGCAGACTGGCCTCAAACTCGTGATCCTCCCGGCTCAGCCTCCCCTGTGCTTTCATTACAAATGTGCCCCACGCCTGGCTCTGGTTTTTAGACTTTTAATGATACTTTCATAGGACTGGGTTGGGGAGCCTTTCGGTGATGGTGACAGCTTTGGTACTGGGAGAAGATTGCTTTTCTGTGCCAAGGTCACTTGAGTTAGACTCCACAGTCTTCCCACCAGCGTGGGCGGACATTACTGTGTGCAGGTGGTGGGGGAAGAGGCAGCTCCTTATCACCCAACGCACCAGGCCCTGCCCACTCGCCGCCACGCCCTCAACAGCTCATCAGTCCCTCCCATCTGCACAGAGATAGGGTCACCAAGGGTCCTCTGGTTGAGGGTGGCTGGGGGGATGAAAGAGTGGGAATCGCTGGATGGGAGGTTTCAAAGGCGGCAAGAAAAAATGAAGAAGGCACCCCAGGACATTTGGGTGGAATTAAATGGCTGGTAAATAGAGCATCTGTTGGTGGGTTAATGAGACTTTTTCTAGGGAGCAAGAAGAGGCGAGGAGGAGGAGGGCAGAGCTTGGCTTTGTGATTCCTCTTCTAAGAACGTGAGAAGTAAAGGGAGCTTCTTTTGTAAGTGGCCCCCAAGGACTGGTTTGGTCCAGAAGCTTTCAGGCTCAGGAGGCGTGTGTGAGCATTTGTGTCCGTGGTGAGATCTGGGTGCCCCAGGTGGTTGCCTTTGACTAAAATGGTAGTGCGTCTCCATCAGAAATCTTTTCAGAACCGCACGCTGCTTTTTTAAAATGTCCCATTGAGTCAGGGAAGGGTTGGAGTCCCTGACTGTCCCATTCTAATTTGCCACGTGGCTTAGGTGTGGCTGTTTTGAGTTTCCAAGATTGTTTCTAAGATAAGTAAGTTTGTGTGCTCTTTAGTGTGGCCCTGTAAACAAGCTGGAGAGCTGTTGGCTGTAGGGTCATGCATGTTAAGAGAAAAGAATTGCAGTGGAGAATCTGAAGTAGTAAATGACCAAAAAAAAAAAAAAAAAAAAAAAAAAGTCTGATGTATGAGTGCTTTAAATGATTTGGCAGGAAATTCACCGTGGTGAGGTATGGCCTAAACATGACATTTATAAAGACAAACTGCACCAAGGAGCATAACAAATAATCATACTTGATAAGAAAGAGGTAGTGTTCACCTTTTCATGATTCTTGTTAGGTGCCATCGAGTCGCTATCCGAGTCATAGTGACCCTCATAGGGTTTTCAATGGCTGACTGTTTCAGGATTGCCTTGGGAGTGGATTGCCAGGCCCTTCTCCCATTTTTGCGGTGCTGGGAATTGGAACTCGGGTCCTCAGAGACTGCAGCGTAGCGCTCTACCAACTGAGCTAAATCCCAGCCTTTCATGATTCTAGCCTAGTCCAATGCCGCAGTATCCAGTGCAATGGCGTGCAGACCGCCTGAGCAGGGAGCCTGGGTACCACCCTCCGCAGCTGTGGACCTCACGCTTGGATGTCATCTGTTCCTCATAACTTTCCTTGTTGTTTCCTTGGGATGGTGATGGTTGCAGAGGCAGCATTGCATCACCTGGAAAGACACCTGTCCTGGAACCTGCCATGCAACAGGGCGCACCCTGTTCCTCCTCCCACGCAGAGGCGTTACACCACCGTGGGGTTCACACCTACGGGGCTGTTTCTGCAATGTGGGCAGGTGCCCTGGCATGGTAGGTCATTAGTCTATCCTGGTTTGCCACACCTTCCTAGGCAAAACAGCAGTTCAGCAGGGACTAGAAAGGAGCTTGGGCTTAAATCAGGGTGGGAAGACTCCCATCGAAGGGCCGACGCTGGTGATGGCAGTGAGCGTCAGTGGCTGAGCTGCAGAATCTCCTTTGTTTTTTCTGAAATTCTTATTTACTTTGATGTCTTCTTTCAGAGAAGACCTAGGGAGACTGTTTCCTGTTCAAAAGTGAAGTTTAATTTGCATTTAGTGAAATGTACAGCTCTTAAGAATACAGGTCCATTAATTTTGTTTTGTTTGTAGTACTAGGGGTTAAACCCACGGCCTCACACATACGTTACAAGCACTGTAGCACTGTAACCCCCCTGCCCATATTTTAATTTTTTGATGTGGAGACAGAGTCTCCTTAAATTATACAGGGTGCCTCTGGCCTCGAACTTGCAATCGTCCTCCATCAGCCTCTCGGGTTGCTGGGATTAGAGGCTTGTGCCACGGCACCTGGCTCAGATCCATGAGTTTTGGCAAAGGGCAAATGCATGGTTGTGCCTAATCCACACCCGTGTTGATATGTAACACTTCCATCAGCCCAGAAAGTTCCCCGGAACCTCTATTGACTTCTTTACCACCTCTGCTATTCTTATTTCCAGGTCAGCCTTTATGACTGCTCATACGCAACAATACACATACGCTCACTCCTTGAACAACTGAATCTGGGGCCGCCCGTTGTTATATTGCATGGCACCATTATTCTTTCCTATTCCAGAATGTGGCTTAGTTTTGGGTATTTTGGTGGCATTTAGGCAGGTGGAGAGTATGACTTTTTGTGTAAATAACTTTTCCATTAATTTTTACTTCTTGACAGTTTTAATTTTTCTAATGATAGACATCTTTAATGAAGTGCTGATCTTTGTGATGCTCAGGCATGGTCAAACAGTGAACCGTGTTTTAAAGCCTAATATCTTAAAATATGATGTACTCACACAATGGACTGTTGAAGCTCAAATGGGAATGAGATTTCAGTGTGTGTTATACCAGTGAATCTTGAAGACGTTATGCTAAGCGAAGTAAGCCAGATACAAAAAGACAACTGTTCTATGCTTCTGTTTTTGTAAGGTATCTGGAATGTTCACATTTGTAGAGACAGAAAGTAGAATAGTGGTTACCAGTGGCCAAGAGAAGGGAGTGGGGAATTTTTCAGTAAGCACAGTACAGAGTTTCAATTTGAGGTGTTAGAAAAGTTCTGGGGATGGGAAGTGGTGGTAATGTTGTATCATAATATGAATATATTCAGTATACTGCTACAGTATACTTAAAAATTATTAACATAAATTTTAGGTATGTTTTGTTGAAATTAAATTTTAAACTAACATCATAAGCTACTGGGAAGGCCTGTGGTCTTTGGAAAAGATCTCCATTTTTTAAAAAAACTACATTTATTACTTCTATTCATGGATATAATTCATTCCTATTATAAAAAGTAAAAGTGCATGTATCAAAAAGAAAAATAAGAATCTTCTACAATCCTATACGTAAATTGAAATATAAAAAAAGTGCAGTTAAACTTAGTGTTGTTGTTGTTGTTAGGTACTATTGAGTCGAGTCCCATATAGCGACGCTCATAGGGTTTTCATTGGCTGACTATTTCGGGATTGCCTTGGGAGTGGGTTGCCACGTCCTTCTCCCATTTTGGGGTGCTGGGAATCAAACTCGGGGCCTCAGAGACTGCAGAGCAGTGCTCTACCAACTGAGCTAAATCCCAGCCCCAAACTTAGTGTAGAAGGGACAATATAAGACGTGGAAAGAAGGAGGGAGGGATGTAGTAGAGAGAAGCAAAGATTGGAGAAGATGGGATGGGGAGGAGGGTCACTGTGGAGGGATGAAGGGGGAGAGGTCAATCTCAGTGTAAACAGCACAACTTCATGAGTATGTTGGAAAAAGAGGGGACGATAACCCAAATAAGTAGCAGAGTTTAATTACAAACTAGCCATAAGGCCCCATAAACTTTGTGGGTCAATGAAAGTGTTGCTAGCAGTGATGTGAAGGATGCATAATGGTTAAAAGCCAACGCTGTATTACTCTGTACCCCATCATCATTTGCTAATAAAGGAAACAAAAATTAGAAGAATCTTCCACAAGCCCACCACCTAGACATCAATATCTTATCTTAGCACATATCCTTCTAATGTGTTTTTTATGCATATGCTTTAGAACAGAATTCTACCTTTTTCTTGCTTTTATGAGACAGGTAATTTCCCTTGGTTTAAATATTCATTTGAAATAGGATGATTGATGCTTTAGATATTCTGTCACGTGGATATACCATCATTTATTTAACCAGTCCTCTGTGGTTAGATGTTCAGGTTGTTTCTTTTTTATTCTTATTGTACATAACGTTGCAAAAGCCTTTGTGTAGAAATCTTTGTGCATTTCTGACTATTTCTTTGAAGGCCTGTTTGCATGTGAGCGCCTTTTCCAAGGCTCCTGTTGTCACCACACTTCCCTGTAGAAAGTTGCTCCGGTTTACCTCTGAGACAGGCTTGGATCTGTCCGTGTCCCTGGCACATAGCGGGCATTCCCTCCCTGGGAAGTATTTTACAGCCTGTGACTTCCACACTGAGAATCCGCATTTTAGTTCTCCAGCTGCATGATCTCGAACTAACTGCACATCATCTTTCTTTTCTGTTTTTTGTTTTTGCTTGGTGGTTTTACTGAGATAAGGTCTCCCTGTGTGGCCCATACTGGCATTTGCCTCGTAGCCTACACTGGCCTCGAATTTGGGATCCTTCTGCCTCAGCCTCCAGCGTGCTGGCATAACAGGTATGCACCACCATGCCTCGTTCCATCACATAATTTCCTTTGTTAAAAGCACCTTTATTTTTTTAAATGCTGAGCAAGCAGGTATATCATAATACAGCATTTTAAAACAATCTCTGGACTTTGCCTCTTTTCAGTAAGCACATTTTGGACCAAATACATACCATTCTAGGGCTAGGCATGAGTGTGGGCGGGCAGGGATGTGTTGGTTTTACTTGCGTTTGCCTCCTGCAAGGCCCAAAGCAGAGTAAAGTGCATTCTTTCTATGAGTTCATGGATGCTCAAGAATTTGGCTTCCTTGTGAACCCATAGGTGGAAGAAGAGAAAAATAGGCAGGGGTTCCTAGGAGCCACACCCTGCCCTAGGTAAGGGGCTCACACCTGTGGGCAGTCACCTTCTCTGCCTTAAAGAGGAATGGAGAAGTAGCTGGCCTGAGCTGGGCGTGGTGGTGCTCACCTGTAATCCCAGTGGCTCGGGAGGCAGAGGCAGGAGGATCGCAAGTTCGAGACCAGAGGCAGTCTGTGTCACTTAGCAAGACCCTGTCTCAAAAAGTTTAAAAAAAGGGGGAGCAGGGGGTGCAGCTCAGTGATCCAGCACTTGCAAAGCATGCAAGCGTGAGGCTTCAACTCCCAGTACCGCAAAAAAAAAAAAAAAAAAAAAGGCAAGAAAGCTGGCCTGTGGAGCCAGCCTTGTCTCACTGATGATGGCTCATGCTTAGTCTCCTAGGAGACTCTTGGTGTTGACAGTTTGGTGAGGAAATGCAGAGGAAATAGGAGGAGAAATGTTCTTTCCTTTTTGGTCCTGGTGACCATGGCTGCTTCAATTTTCCCTGCTCTTGCCATGTTAGAGGGTACTTCGGAGAGAGGATGGAAGAGAGGAGAAAATGGAGAAAAGGATGCCTGCTAATGCAGACACTGCCATCGAAAACCCTATGAACAGCAGAGAAGCACTAACAAAGTGTTTTGCCTGTTGTACACAGGGTCACTATGAGTTGGATACTAACTTGATGGCACCTAACAACAACAACAAAAATGTGGACACAAACTGCATTCCCGCAGCTGGTTATCTCTTCCCCAGGAGTAGTGGTACAAACTGATCAGGGCATGGTGCTTAGAAAGAACACAGACTCCTGGCTTTGACCTCTGTCTCTTTACCAGCTGGCTCTGTGATCATGAGCCATGAACTTGGCTTCTGTGAGCTTCCGCTTTCCCAGCTGTTTAACAATGGGGATAAAAGATGGATGCACCTACGTTTTGGAATGCAGAGTAGATGAATGCCAAGGTGCTTTGAGAAGTTTGAAAGGCTGTATGTGTGGGAGGTAGTATTGCTAGGGCTTTGAGCCTGGTATGACTTGATGGCACCTAACAACAATGACACCTGTTTATGTTTATGCTGTCTGGACTTTTTTTTTTCTGCTTTGTATTCATTCAGTGATGTGCATGACAGATTTCTTACACTGAAGCCGGTGGGTTAAAAGCAAGTTGTTGTTGTTAGGTGCTGTTGATCAGTATCTGACTCATAGTGACCCTGCGTACAACAGGCAAAGCACTATTGTCAGTGCTTCTCTGCTATTCATAGGGTTTTCAGTGGTGGATTGATTTTCAGGAGTTGGTTCCCTGGTCTGTCTCCCAAGCCTACAGCATCTGGTTTTCCCAGGAGGTCTCCCATCCAAGTCCTAACCAGGCCAGACCCTGCTTAGCTTCCGAGATCTGACGGGATCAGATGCCACAGGGCTACGGCTGCAGGTTAAGGGCAAGTGGGAGCAAGTAAATTACAGATGCTTGGAAGCTGAGGTTTACAAGTAGGTATGTTAGCAGGTTCCTTTTTTTTTTTTTTTTTCCCCTTTCCCACTTTGGGGAAAAGATATTGACGGCTGGATTTTTCTCAGTGCTTGTTTGTTTAATTAAAATTAGTTACTAGGATTTAAATGATGTGCTTTTAGAAAATGATTGTTGTTGTTAGGTGTCGCCGAGTCGGTATCCGACTCATAGCGACCCTCTGTACAACAGGAGAAACACTTACTGTCAGTGCTTCTCTGCTGTTCATAGGGTTTTCAATGGCGGATTGATTTTTGGGAGTGGGATGCCAGGTCCTTCTCCCTTAGAAAATGATAGGTTACATTTAATGTTCCTTTCACTATAGGCTACTGTTTGGTACAGGATTAGGGATAGGGCAGATACCACATGCTGCTGACTCCACCTCTAACCTAGACACAGAAAGCCAAGCCTTCCTCAGTTTGGTTGACCATTGTAACAGTCACATCAAAGGGCTTTGAGACAATGCATGGTAGCTGCCTGATGAGCTAAATGTTGTAACTGTCTTCCCCTTGGACTGAATGTGCTGTTTTGGGACCCTCTTACTGTTAAAGACTGGGGAAGCGCATGGAGGGCAGGAGGGCATTCATGAACGTGTCCATTCAACCAAAGGTCTCTTGGATGGCTGTGATGTCACAGGAGCAGTGCTAGTCACTGGGGACAGTGAGAAAGCTGGGTGTCCTGACGCGTACCTCCAGCTCTGGCAGGAGGATCGCTGGGGCCCAGGAGTTCCAAGCCCACAGCGAGGCCTGGTCTCTTCAAGGCAGTCTGCTTAGTAAGGCAAATAGACCAGCAGACACCTGCCAAACAGTGGGATCAGGGACAAGACAGGGGCTGTTCTGGAATCCTATGTTGTTGATGTTAGGTGCTGTCGATCTTGACTCATAGCAACCCTATGTACAGCAGAACAAAACACTTCGCGATTTTGTGCCAGGTACACGATCTTATTTATGTTTAAACCCATTGTTGTAGACACTGTGTCAATCCATCTGGTGGAGGGTTTTCCTTTTTTTTTTTTTTTTTTTTTTTTTGCTGACCTGCCGCTCTCCCAAACATGATGTCCTTCTCCAGGGCTTGGTCCCTCCGACTACATGTCCGAAATATGTAAGACACAGTCTGGCCATCCTTGCTTCCAAAGAGCACTCTGGTTGCACTTCTAGGACAGATCTGTTCATTTTGACAGTCCATGGTATATTCAGTAATTGTCTCGGAATCCTATAGCAGGATCCCTTAACCTATCCTGCAGGCCAGGGCGGATTCTGTTCAAGCTGAGACCTGAAGAGAATGGTGTGTCCCCTTCTGAAAGGCAGGAGAGATCCAGCTGAGGTGTGAAAGATGCCTAGTGTTCAGGGAGCAGGGACTGGGACCAGGAGAGTGGCACGAAGCAAGCCTGGCTCAGGAGGCAGGGCGGAGACTGGGAAGCGCCAGTCAGTCATAAAGCACTCCCGGTAGGCTGTTGAGTGCTCAGATTTGCATATTTGACAGATCATTTTGGTTTCCGTGTGGCTAATGAATTAGAGCGAGGTAAGACTCTGAGGCAAGGAGCCCAATTAGGAGGCTGTTGTGGTAACCACCAGGCAAAGGCCCTGGCCTAATGTAGGGTTGAGGCCAGGGGAGCTGACATAGAAAGAAGCCGGACTAGAATCAGGTAGACTTGGCTATGGCCATGGATTGGAGGGGCTGGATGGTAAGGGTACCAAATTTTTAAAAAGCTGGGTAAAAGGAAAGAGAAGAGTTCTGTTCTAGCCATTGTTAATTTATTTAATTGTTGTTAGGTGTGATTGTGTTGGGTCTGACTCATAGCAACCCTGTGTACAACAGACAAAACACTACTGGGCACTGTGCCATGCCCCACACTATTGTCAGTGCTTCTTTGCTATTCATAGGGTTTTCAGTGGCCGGTTGGTTTTTGGGAGTGGGTTGCCAAGTCCTTCTCCCAAGCCTACAGCACCTGGTATTCCCAGGCGGTCTCCCATCCAAGTACTAACCAGGCCCAAACCTGCTTAGCTTCCCAGATCTGATGGGATCAGATGCCAGGGTGGTACAGCTGCAGGCAATTTATTAATAGGTTTAGTGAAATGTTTTGAACTGCTTGCAAGTTATGAATGAACAATAGGAGCTCCAATAAATACCGAACTTAGTATCTAGATCTCTCCCCACCTCCCCTAAGCAACAACTTAAAGTACATTCTCTGTAAATAGGAGCTTTTCTACAATTCCTTTTTACCTAACTGCAAATCTCATGAATGTCCATTACTTTAAAATATAAAAATGCTTTGTTATAATATAGTACATTCTGAGCCATTTGCCCTAATGAAATAGTGGTATGGAAATTTCAAATCTGTTTATGAATATTTGGCCTTGGAATGCATTAGGACTTTGGGGGAAGCAAATTTATCTGCATCATCATCATGTGCTGGTAGGGCTAATGTTACAGTTGGCCTGGGTACCTGGTGACAGCAGAGAGATGCCATCTGGAGTTAAATTTGATGAAGCTCCTTGGTTTGCTTTGTCTTTATGTCATTTGTCGGCTGTGTAAACAGCAGGGGTGGACTAACCTTGGAGGATTTCCTTTTAGGGTTTTCTGTTTGTTTCTCTTTAGTGCTTATGACCTACAGTCTGTTTGTGATTCATAAAATTCATTTAGAATACATTTTCCCGTAAAAGCAATATTATAAATTGTGGCTAGATCTCCAGGCCACTCCGCCATAGTTTTATAATTCTCAATGTTATTAAAATATACTTCCAATGAGGAGCTGTGGAAAACCACACGGTTGGAATAGTTGTAATTGGGGAAAGCAGTATCATTGAAAATATTAACTGTCTGGCCCTATCCAGGCATATATTGGTGCCACAGGCCCTAGAGACTTCATTAACTTAAAATTAGAATTCCTTCTGGGTGCACTTGACTCACATCTGTGGTGGTTGTTGTTAGGTGCCACTGAGTCGGTGTCCGACTCGTAGTGACCCTATGTACAACAGACGAAACACTATTGTCGTGCTTCTCTATTATTCATAGAGTTTTCGATGGCTGATTGTTTTATTTTTGGAGTGCGTTGCTGGGTCCTTCTCTTAAGCCTACAACATCTGGTGTTCCCAGGCAGCCTCCCATCCAAGTACTAACCAGGCCCGACCCTGCTTAGCTTCCGAGATCTCAGGGATTCGAGGACACAGGGGGATGGCTGCAGGCACAGCTGTGGCTAGATGGTTTGAAAAGTCATAAATGAGAGGTGCTTGGGCAACAGGCTCCCAGGAGGGTAGCTTGACAAGACTTGGAAGCCAGGAGGCTATGAGGAGACAGTCCTCCGGGGTGGAATTGATGGATGGGGGTGGGGTGGATTCTCCCGGGTGTGGCCTGGCCCCCTGCCACATGCTACAGCACTCCTCTTTTCTTGGGGCATCTGGCAAGCGGGGCAGCTGGGGTCAGCTGGAGTGCAGAGCGGGGCGAGGGTAAGAAGAAGAGAATGTGCGTTTCGTCATTTGCATGGGAAGGACATTCTTTTTGAGAGATCATAAATCACTGTAACGTGCTTGTAAATTGGAGCAGTGAGCTGGTTGATAGGGACACACATGAGCCAGTTTGAAATGTTGTAGCATTGAAAGCCACTCTCATGTCTTAGAGCGCTACATGTTCTGACGATAGCTTAGTAGCTACTTGGACTTGAAAATTCGTATCCTTTGCCCTGTGGTGTATTGTGACCTAATCATGCCCTATGCGCCTGGCAGATTTCCATAGCCCTTGCTACTTAAATATCATGTTTCCTTTTCTTTCTAAGTGACACTTGATTCTACTTTCTTTTCTTTCTTTTTTTTTTTTCTTTTCTTTTTTTTTTTTTTTTTTTTCCCAGTACTGCAGTGGTTGTACCCAGAGCCTGGCACATCCTAGGTAAGCGCATTATGGCTGCGCTGCACCCCTAGACCATTTTTTGTGTGTGTATGTGATACTGGGGGTTGAACCCAGGGCCCTGTGCTTGCATGCTCTGCAAGTGCTGGACCACTGAGCTGCACCCTCAGCCCATTTTTTACTTTTTTGAGACAGGGTCTCGCTAAGTTATGCAGACTGCCTCTGGTCTCGAACTTGCGATCCTCCTGCCTCCGCCTCCTGAGCCACTGGGATTACAGGCATGCGCCACCGCGCCCAGCTCACCCCTAGACCATTTTTAACATTTTATTTTGAGACTAGGTCTTGCTGAGTTGCTCAAGCTACCTCTGGCCTTGAGCTCCTCTTGCCTCAGCCTCCCAAATCACTGGGATTACAGTTGTGTTCCACTGCGCCCTGCTCAATTCTATTTTTGTGTGTGTCATTGCTGTGTTTTCTAGTGAGGGTAAAATTTAAAAACACCTACCTGTATCCCTTGATTTGGGCTAAATTTGTACCTCTATCCAATTGATATTTTCTTGCAAAATAATGCAAAAAACAATAATAGTAGACCCATAACATACTAGGAAGTTCTGCGTTTAAATGAGAATTTGGGAAGTGAAAATATTTTCTATAATTGGACCAGATCCGTTTTTTGTTTTTTGTCCGCCCCCCCGGCCCCGGGGATTGAACCCAGGGTCTCGTGCTTGCATGCTTTGGAAGTGCTGGACCACTGAGCTGTACCCCAGTCCATTTTTTAATTTTTTTGAGACAGGGTCTCCCTAAGTTACCCAGACTACCTCTGGTCCTGAACTTGCGATCTTCTTGCCTGTGCCTCCCAAGTTGCTGAGATTACAGTCGTGCGCCACTGCCCCCTGTGGTACCATATCCATTTTGTAAAACAAACACTTCTAAGTGTAACTATTACATCCACGGTTTTTCCTTCAGAGAATCAGTCATGTCATCACCAGTGTACCACAAGTGCTTTGAATTGGAAGTGGGGAGAACAAATGTTTAATCCATTTCCCCCCTTTTTAGTTCAGCAGAAGTGGACTATGTTATTTCAGGATACAACAAAATGAGCATTGCTGCCCTTCCTTGACCAGTGCACGCTTCCCATTTCTAGACCACTTCACAGTTTTTAAAGTCCATTCTCATTCAATGTAATACTTCTCCCACAGTCCAGCAGCCTGCCCAGAAGGAGAGCGAGGCTGTGCTCGGGGGATGGCTGTAGAGGGGCTCCGGGCTGTGCCAGCCCCCTGCTCGCTCCAGGTTGAGCCCCTTCTCCTTTCTGCCTGCGTGGACCTTCTTAGCAGGGCTCCTCTGGGAGCATGGAGTCCATTTGTGTTACAGAAACCTGACACAAAGAGCTGAGAGGTGCTAGCTGCTGACAGCCTGTGACCCAAGGCTCAGCCCACAGCTACCTGTCCTGCCTCCTCAGCCTCCTCCCCTCCCATTTTGAGGGTTGTGCCTGTCATCATGAAGCAGATGAAGTGTCCCTGTTGGCATTGAGGTGCGGGTCACCCCACAGCCTTGGCAGGATCCGGCGTGCCTTGCGGGTTCTGCCCCCATCTCCCTGGGGTTCTGTTGGAACACGCTGGAGGCTCTCTTTGGATATCCATACGTCTGGCCGTGACTTGGCCCTGCCTCTCCCTGCCCCATGCCCTCCCCTAAGCACAGCCCCTTCTCCTTCCCTCCACACAGAATACGGCTTTCTTACAACCTAGTCTTCAGGTGACAGCATCCTCAGCGTGGGCTGTTGGGGCTGGGACCGGCGGTGCCTTCTGGCAGACACTGTGGCTTGCCTGCTTTCAGCACCTTTTCATAAGCTGGAGTCTTTTTTCCTTCTGTGCACTCATTCGTTTCAGATGAAGTTGTCTGGGTGGTGGCCATGGTTAACTCCCTCCTTTCCTGCCCGGCACAAGGCTCCCAGAGGGAGGCCCTGGGGAGTCACTGCACTTGCTCCGTCCTGCCCTTCCACGTGGGGACAGAGCACCCCATCTGACGTAGGGTGTTGCACACCTGTCCCCCGGCTTCCCATGAGCCTCTGCGGGTAGGGCTGCTGCGTGATGCTGCCTGCTGTCCCTGGCCCCCGGCTCTCCTCTCCCGTGGCACTCACACACAGTCGGAACTTCAGAAGGGCTTGCGTGGACGGACTGCGTGGAGTGAAGGCAGGCTGGGAAGGACACGGCACTGAATGCCTGTCACCATAAACACACACCTCAGTGTGCATATTTAGCTCCAGCTAGGATACCCAAGCCTGTAGCCATAGCCCTGTGGCATCCGATCCCATCAGATCTTGGAAGCTAAGCAGGGTTGGGCCTGGTTAGTATTTGGAAGGGAGACCACCTGGGAACACCAGGTGCTCTAGGCTTGGGAGACCGACCCGGCAACCCGCTCCCAAAAAACAATCCGCCATTGAAAACCCTATGAACAGCAGAGAAGCACTGACAGTAGTGTTTCACCTGTTGTACACAGGGTCGCTATGAGTTGGACATCGACTCGATGGCACCCAACAACAACAGGATGTGCAAGGTGACAGGCTCCCTCCCGCCCAACAAGGAAGGCGCTCCCCTCAGTGCCAAATCTGGAACCCCGTGGGGGCGGGGATTAGTGGTGGCCTGGACTTGGTATGCAGGCTTATGGCTGGGTCCTAAGGTAGGGTGACACCTGCCACTCTGAGAAACAGTTTTATTCTTGGGGTTGGTGAGATGGTTCCCTGGCGAGAGGAAAGGTGCCTTTGTGAGGGGAGTGTGTGTGAGGGAGCCAGGTCACGGTGCTTACAGTCTGATGGGGGGCTTCCCTGGGCAGGAGGAGGTCTTCACCTCGGAGGTCACCTCCCCCACCGTGGGGAGATGAGCACCAGCGGGGAAAGGCTGTGGGAGGACTCCTGACCAGCCTTCTCCGAAGGCCAGCTTCTCCTGAGCACGCACATCCACGAGGCATGAACGCCGTCTTCCTGGGTGGCAATCTTGCTTGACAGGTCCATATCTTCCTCCCAGGCAGGAGCATCGTCCTACGCATCCGGGCACTGAATAGACCGGATGCGAAGAGCAACATTCCTAAGAAGAGTTGTTATTTTGCTAGCTATTATCCCCTAGGAAAGAGCATTCCGTGCTGCACTTGGGGTCAGCAGAATGGGCTGTGGCCAAACCAGGAAGCTTTTAATAGGCTGTAATAAATGTCCTATTATCTGCCACAGCAGTGGGGCGGGAACAGAGAATAACACTGAAGTAACAGTAATCTGATTGCTAGCACACAGTATTGCTTATTGAATCCGCCCTGCCTCCCGCCCCTGTCTAATATGTAGTTTAATAATCTCTAGGAATTTTCTGTGCAGGAAGTGGGACCAGCTATAGTTTTTGGACTACCTGTACCTAGTTACCATTATGGGAACAAAAGTCCTTTGGTGTAGGGATCCTGACTGGGTTGTATCGCCATTACACAGAGGGAAAAGAGTGTGGACAAAAATAGACCTGGAACGCCTTCCCGCCTATAAGTCCAGATGAGATGATGAAAGAGAAAATCTATCCGGGACTCACCTGCACACAAATACGGCAAAGAAATTGGATCTCTAGTATCTACTGGTTTCTTAGCAACTGGGTTAGAGGTGCAAGCCCCAGGAGAAAAGGACAGAGATAAGTATGATGTGTTTTTAAAACATTACTGTTTTATAAACTAAAGCCCTTTTCCCTCCAACACAGAATCCTGATACCTTCTTGCTTAGGGTTATTTTAAAACCAGATGTTTCTCTTTTGAGGTTATTAAATCATTCATTACCTAACCCTGGCGACATTTGGATAGTTTTCTGTTGGTGGAGGTTTCTCTTAGCATGATATAAAATATTTACAAGCTGGCTGGGCACCATGGCGGGTGCCTGGAATCCCAGCAACTCGGGAGGCTGACGCAGGAGGATCATGAGTTTGAGGCCAGAGGCAGCCTGCACAACTTAGTGAGATCCTGTCTCAAAATAAAAAATAAAAGAGCTGGGGTTGCTGCTCAGTGATGGAACAGTTGCCTGGTGTGCACAAAGACCTTGGTTCAATCCCCAGGACTGCTCCCACACCCCCCAAATTATACACTATTTGAAACAAGCTACATTTGATTTTTTCTTTTCTTTTTTTCCCTTTTCTGTTTTTTGTTTGTTTGTTTGTTTGAGACAGGATCTCACTAGGCACCACAGGCCGGCCTAAAACTCATTTCATAGCCCAGGTTGGCCTGAAACTTGGGATCCTCGTGAGTGTTGGGAGTATGGGTGTGAGCTACCACACCTGACGCAAACTAGATTATTTTAAAAATGAGATGGAATTGAGTTAAAAAAAAAAAAAAAAGGCAAAGCTGAATATGTAGAAAGCAAGCATAGATTGGCCGTAAGGGCGATCGTGGGGCTTCCAAACAAACTTTCAGCCGAACAAGGGAAAGATGCTAGGGTGCTACGCTTAACCCTGTTGTTGTTAGGTGCCCTGGAGTCGGTATCCGACTCATAGGGTTTTCAGTGGCTATTTTCAGAATTGCCTTGGGAGTGGAATGCCAGGTCCTTCTCCCATTTTTGCGGTGCTGGGAATTGAACTCGGGACCTCAGAGACTGCAGCGCAGCGCTCTACCAACTGAGCTAAATCCCAGCCCTGCACGCTTAACCCTAGCCCTCCATATATATGTTGTTTGTCATTGTTGTTGTTGTTAGGTGTCGGTATCCGACTCATAGCGACCCTCTGCACAGGGGAAACACTATTGTCAGTGCTTCTCTGCATAGGGTTTTCAATGGCAGATTGATTTTTGGGAGGGGGTTGCCAGGTCCTTCTCCTAAGCCTACAGCTTCTGGTGTTCCTGGGCAGTCTCCCATCCGGGTACTAACCAGTCCCGACCCTGCTTAGCTTCTGAGATCTGACGGGATCGGATGCCACAGGGCTATGGCTGCAGGCTGTTTGTTGTTAGGCGCCCTCAATTCGGTATCTGGCTCATAATGACCCTAGGTACAACAAGCGAAACACTATTGTCAGTGCTTCTCTGCTATTCATGGGGTTTTCAATGGCGGATTCATTTTTGGGAGTGGGTTGCTGGATCTGTCTCCCAAGCCTACAGCACCTGGTGTTCCCAGGCGGTCTCCCATCCAAGGACTAACCAGGCCCACCCTGCTTAGCTTCAGAGATCTGATAGGATCCAAAGCCACAGGACTACTGCTGCAGGCTCCATATATATATATAGGCCCAGAATAACCTCTTACTTGGCCAAGCCCTGTGCTGTGCAGTGGATTTTCATTCAGCCCATGTGGCCCCAAGCAGTTGTGAGGATCCAAAGCACCGCTGAAAGGAAAGGAGCCGGCTCGCGCTGAGCTGGTTGGCAGGCAGAAGCCCTTGATGAGCTGGCCTTCTTGATTGCTACCTTTGTTCACCTGGCAGCCCTGTGGCCTCGCTCCCTGTCTTTGCCGCAGCCCGCTGGTCCCTGAGGATGACAGGGTAGTTCTTTTCTTCTGCAGTCCGGTATCAAAGAGCAAACACAGCATCGCCCTCCACGGCAGAGATTCTTTCAAAACCAGTAAAGGCCCTTTTTTCCTTTGTGATCGCCCCGTTTTCTTCACTGGCCACCTACTCCTTCATTTCCAGGAGCCTGCTTCCCCCGCCTTTCCCCCCAACGTGGTTGAAATAATACAAAGAAGGGCTTGCTCCTGTCAGCCTGAGCAGCTTTTGTTGGCGCTATGATTTATTGGTTCCCTTTCTCTCTCTAAGACACCACGATGTTTATGACGAAGCGCCCTTCATTCTGTAAGACAGCCTGCAAGAAGATAACAGGAGAATCACAAGCTTGCGTTCCTTTTCTTTTTTCTTTTTTTTTTCTTTCTTTCTTTTTTTTTTTTTTCTGAAACCGGGGGTTGAACCCAGGGCCTCGCACCTGCATGCTTTGCTAGTGCTGGACCACTTAGCTGCACCCCCAGTCCATTTTATTTTCTTTTACTTTTTTTGAGACAGGGTCTCATTAAGTTAAGCAGACTGCCTCTGGTCTCGAACTTGCGATCCTCTTGCCTCTGCCTCCCGAGCCACAGGGATACAGGCGTGCACCACCGCACCCGGCTCCGCCTTTTCTTTTTTCTTTTCTTCAGTATTAGGAGGTTGAACCCAGGACCTCACTCATGCTAGGCATGTGCTCTATTGGGTTTCATGCCTAGCAGTACTTCCCACTAGTTGTCAGGTGTGTGTGCTTTCTCTTAAGATAATCAGGTGTGATGACGTCAAATAAGTCTCTGGGAGAGAGGGCCCCAGAGACAATAACCAGTTGCTTGTCTGCGGTGTTGTTGTTTACTCTTCAGCTTACTATTCGTTTGTCTACATTGGAGATCATTTAAAAAGAAATCCGTTAAAAAGTTGAGTGACTAAAATTAATTAATTTTAATTTTTAAAATTAATAATTAATTATTAAATCAATCTTGCGGTCCATGTCTTGTCATGTTCTAAACTCTACCAGTGATGAAGCTGTACACATGTAAACATAGCTGCAGATACTGCGAGTTCCCCACCGCTCTATGCATGAGGAGTGCCATGGCGTTGTTGTTGTTGTTGTTGTTAGGTGCTGTCGAGTCGGTATCCGACTCATAGCGACCCTCATAGGGTTTTCAATGGCTGACTGTTTCAGGATTGCCTTGGGAGTGGATTGCCAGCCATTCTCCCATTTTTGCGGTGCTGGGAATTGAACTCGGGACCTCAGAGACTGCAGCGCAGCGCTCTACCAACTGAGCTAAATCCCAGCCCATGGCATTGTTTGTTATGAGAAAAATTCAAAGAAAGTGATGGAAGTACCCCCTCAAACACCTGAAGTGTCAGGGGACACTTTAGTAACTATCTTTAAACTTTTAAAAATTATAGCCACTTCTTAGCAGTTGGACACTCTGCCTTAAGTAGATGTACCAAAAGATGCTTGGAGGGTAGAATTGGGCTGCATCAGTATCAGAGACTCAATAGAAGCTTGGAGTGGGCGCAAAGCCTATGTAGGGGGTCTCTGTGGCCATGGTTTACAGTAGTGGCATAGACAGCAGTCACCTTCGCTTGGTTGCTGGGTAGATAGGCCCCGGGTTGCCCTGTACCTATGGTTACTGGCCAGAGCTGCGAGGCACTAAAGGGCCTGGAGTCCCTGACAGCCTGGTGTGGGGAGCCCCGTTAGGCTTTGCCTGGCTCCCTCAGAGAATCAGAACCCAAGGGGTAAGCCACCTGTCCCTGTGTTCTCCTCTGAGGCTGGAGCCAGCGGCGTTCTTCTCAACCTCAGCCTTTGTGTAGGGGGCTCAGAAGACCCTGCATGCTATGGAACTATACAGAAGGGCAGGAAGTGCCCAAGTCTGATGAGAAGCTCCCAGCATGCTCTTCCCAGACACAGCCCTTAAACACACACATATACACACATCATTGTGTTTGATTTACTTTATACTGGCTTTTCTTTTCTTTTTTCTTTTCTTTTTTTTTTTTTTTTTTTTTTTTTGTGGTACTGGGGGTTGAACCCAGGGGCTGGTGCTTGCATGCTCTGCAAGTGCTGGACCACTGAGCTGCACCCCCAGCCCATATTTTTACTTTTTGAGACAGGGTCTCACTAAGTTACGCAGACTGCCTCTGGTCTCGAACCTGTGATCCTCCTGTCTCTGCCTCCTGAGCCACTGGGATTACAGGCATGCACCACTGCTCCCAGCTTCTTGTCCTTTCTTAATGACACTCTGTGTGTGCCTGGGTGTGTCTGTCTGTCTGTCTGTCTGTGTGTGTATTTATATATTTATATATTTATATTTAAAGGTTTTCTTCTGTCAACAACTTTGCTGTATTAGTTAGCTGTTGTCGCTGTAGCAGAAAAACAAACCCAAACAAATTTGTGGGGGAAGAGGTTTACTGGGGGCTCATGGTTAGAGAATCAGTTCATAGTGGCAGCAGGGATGGTGGCAGGGCTGTGACAGATGACCTCACAGCATGGAGGGCTGGGAACAAAGAGAGCTAGGCCATGGGTCTAGGGTAAAAACCTCCAAAGTCCTGCCCCCAATGACGTCATTTCCACAAAACTAAGACTACCTCCCAAGGTCTGAGACTGCCACAGGCAGCACCCCCATCTGGGGACAAAACCTGAAAGCACATGACCTTTGGGGGACAATTTATATGCAAACCATGACAGATGCCTTTGAACCTCAGTACAGTGATTTCAGGCCCAAGATAGAGGGACTCATGTATTCATCCAAACTTCCACTATTACTAATTAATTAAAGAGGTAGAACAATACTCATTTTTGTTCTTTAGCGAATGGACAAAATGGAGGAGTTGTCGAAAAGTATGTTTCTATCAGCACCATTAATCTGGATGTTGAATGGCCAGCTGTCTTATTAAGTCTTCTTTGAAAGTTCAGTTATAGAGAAAGGGCTTGCTTTCTTGGCTGGCTTTTTTTTTTTTTTTTTTTTTTTTTTTTTTTTTTTTTTTTTTTTTTTTTTTTTTTTTTTTTTTTTTTTTTTTTTTTTTTTCCCTTGCATACTTAGGTAAACAGGAATAGAATTGCAGGAAGAAGTTGATAATATGATAGGCTGGTAAGAGATTTCTCCCCCGAGGGAAACGTTTTTAAGTAGAAAATTGATACCAACCCTATGGCTCCAATCTTCCTGGAAGATGCTTCCAGAAACCAAGAGTCTTGGAGGCCAAGGCAAATAGCTCAGTCATGCACAAAGAAGGGCATGGTGGGGGGAGGGCAGTGAAAGGCAGAAATAACTCTCAGGCTCAAAACAAGCATGAAAAGTCCTTAAAGTGTAAAGAATGTGTTAAGAAACACCCCAAATCTTCAAGTTCCTCTTGGGCCACTAAGAAGCAGAATGGTAGAGACAGCAGAAGGGGCACATCTTTTAAAAGCCACGTGTGCCCGTCTGGATGGCCAGGGCCTCCATTTGCAATTGGAAATACAGAAAACACAAGGTTGCCTTAACACTCTGCTGTTTGTCCAGATCTCTGAGTCGGACCTAACACCCTAGTAATATCAAAAGGCACAGTGAAAGCTTACCAAAGTGAGAGCCAGTCCTCGGCTCTAGAAGGCTGCATTTTAGATTGTTGTTGTTAGGTGCTATTGAGTCAGTATCTGACTCACAGCGACCCTACGTACAACAGGCGAAACACTATTGTCAGTGCTTCTCTGCTGTTCATAGGGTTTTCAATGGCAGATTGATTTTTGGGAGTGGGTTGCCAGGTCTGTCTCCCAGGCCTACAGCACGTGGTGTTCCCAGGCAGTCTCCCATCCAAGTACTAACCAGGCCCAACCCTGCTTAGCTTCCGAGATCTGACGGGATCAGATGCCACAGTGGTACAGCTGCAGGGGTATTTTAGATACAAATAGCAATAATGTCTCAATGTCTTTTTTAACCTAAAAGACTTCTCCCTGGAGGTTTGACGACTTTCCATCTGGTAGCCAAAAAATTTGGTGAAAGCACTGAAATACTATGTGTCACTAGAAACACCTTCAGTCAAAGTAAAGGCCAGAGAAATCTGGGAAGTGGAACATAATTGTGCTTTTTGAAAACAAGCAAGCCTATTGCTTATTGTGCAGACAAAGAATGGACTATCAGAAGGGGACGGAAGATTCAGAGCTGTCCCAAGCTTGCCAATCAGCAGATATTAAAAAAAAAAAAAAAAAAAGTTTTAGGTTACACCTAACTTAAGGGGAACCAAGACAAAGGTTATTTGCAAAATGAAACAGATCTCTGCTATCCAGCTAACAAAGTTTTCTGCCCTGCAGTTGAGTTACTCATTTGCTCTACTGTGAAAGTGAACTTGACTTCAGGTCAGGTCTTATGGATGGTACGAGAACAGTCTCTTCCTCCCCTTTCTCTCTCTTTTCTTGGACATAAAGGAGGAAGAGAAAAATGGGGTGTCCATTACACAAAGATCCAAGATAACCTCTTGCTTATCTTGCTATTCCTTCTATTAAAAGTGTGCCTTCTGCCAGGCGTGGTGGCGCACGCCTGTAATCCCAGTAGTTTTGGAGGCGGAGGCAGGAGGATCGCAAGTTCGAGGCCAGAGGCAGTCTGCGTAACTTAGTGAGACCTTGTCTCAAAAAGTAAAAAAATGGGCTGAAGGTACAGCTCAGTAGTCCAGCACTTGCAGAGCATGCAGGCGCGAGGCCCTGGGCTCAATCCCCAGTACAGCCAAAAGAGAGAGAGAGAGAGAGAGAGAGAGAGAGAGAGAGAGAGGCTTCTGAGTGTTGATTGGTGCTGCAGAGGCTCTGTCATTGGAACTCGGGGTTTCGTTATTGTAACCCTTAAGTGACTCTCCCTGCTTCCCTTACCTAGCCTTTCTCTAGCTATGGACCTGTCTTCCTTCTTCTGGAGAGTGAGCCAAGAGCCAGGAAGTAAGCAGAGGTTGTTGGGAGGAGGCGACAGGAGAAAAGCCCACCTCAGCCGGGAGCTTCCTCCCTCCCTGCTCATGTTCAGCCTCGTGGTCTGCCCTTGCTTTGAGGGTGCCTAGCTCATCTCTTCTGTCACAAGGGCTCCCCTCAACCCTTGGCGGTTCTTTGGAAGGGAAGCTTCTTATTGGAGTCCATGGCTAGCCAGAGGGCTCCTTTGTTGGGGAGTTGAATGGCCCAGGGGGTGAGCTGTCTCCTTGGAGCTGTGGGCACTTACCATACCCAGGAAGCAGTGTCTGTGACGTTCTGGTCACTCAGGGAATCTGACCACAACTCAGCTCAAGGTGCGTGTTAACTTTGAAGCTCTCAAATCAGACTTTGCTGACCTATAGAACCACTCTGGGGTCCGCAGGGGATGGCTGGGTAGAACAGGTTTTCCCTCTAGGACTCTTCAGTATTCTGCCTTACCATGCTCAGAACGTCCTGCTCTTGGGCGTTATGACTGAGGGAAGAAAGGGCAGATAATTGCAATTGGTGTGTGACGTGCTCCTGCCGGGCTCATGAGCACTTAGTGGACGAAGAGACCCTCCTGCCTTCGTCATTCAGACTCTGGCTGCTGTTGTTAGGTGCCATCGAGTCGGTATCCGACTCATAGCGACCCCTCATAGGGTTTTCAATGGCAACTGTATCGGGATTGCCTTGGGAGTGGATTGCCAGGCCCTTCTCCCATTTTTTGCAGTGCTGGGAATTGAACTTGGGACCTCAGAGACTGCAGCGCAGCACTCTATCAACTAAGCTAAATCCCAGCAGACTCTGGCTAGGCCGAAGAAAACTGCTCCCTGCTTCTGCAGGCTTGACCCGCTTCAAGTCCAGCCCTCGAGACTTAGCTGAGGGTTTCTCGGGATGCTGTGAACTAAAGCACCTGGCACGCTGCAGTCCTGGACAATCAGTTCCCTTTGTTCCTGCAGCTCTTCCACAGCTTGAGACATAGCCAGTCCTTAAGGAAGACTCTAGAGGGGGGTTTGTGTCCTGGAGGCCTAAGCAAGCTAGCCTAGCTAGGCAAGACCAAATAACCAGGACTGCCTAGGCCCCATAGACATCCCCCACCTGCTTTGGGCTCTCCTTGGTGGGTGGCTTGGTCAGTACCTCTGTCCTTGGCCTTCGCTTCTGCCAGCAGTGGAGCCTTTGATGTGGTTCACACCTGCCTGAAACACATCAGCAGTTTCTAGGCCCAGCAGATGTGGATGTGATTGGCAGGGCACTTGGCCATGTAAGAAGCCACACCCCCCAAATCAGAGAGCTCTCAGGTGAGACCAGTACTTTAGGCAGGACACTAATTAGCAATCTACCATCTGAATTAGTTGTTTACCTGAAAGGATATGATGATGTTTTCAATTTCCTCATAGCAAATACCCTCTTATGTATTCCCTGTTCTTTTCCATTTCCTAGGAATTTATCTAATTTTAGTGAAAGTGCTTATCTCCTTAGCTGTTTATTATCTTCTGAGGATAGGGATCGCTCAAAGTTTATTATCTCTTTGCAAAGCACAGATCCCCTTTATTTTTCTTAAAACTAACCCCTTAGAGGGCTGGGATTTAGCTCAGTGGGTAGAGCACTGCGCTGCAGTCTCTGAGGTCCCAAGTTCAATTCACAGCACCGTAAAAATGGGAGAAGGACCTGGCAATCCACTCCCAAGGCAATCCCGAAACAGCCATTGAAAACCCTATGAGGTACCTCCATACTGATTTCCATAGTGGTTGCACCAATTTACAGCTCCACCAGCAATGTAAAAGTGTTCCCTTTTCCCCGCAGCCTCGCCAGCACTTGTTGTTGTTTGTTTTATTGATCTTGAAATCAATATGGAGGTACCTCAAAAAACTAAAAATAGAACTACCATATGACCCAGCTATAACACTATTGGGAATTTACCCAAAGGGAGATGAGTCATCATACCATAGAGACACCTGCATCTCCATGTTCAATGCAGCGCTTTTCACAATAGCAAAGATATGGAATCAACCAAAGTGCCCTTCAACAGAAGAATGGA